>OZ038479.1:61851892-61854392 GCA_964036315.1 Acanthosepion esculentum | reverse complement strand
ATGCACAATAAAATCAAATCCAACGCCAAATATATTGATACCAACACAAACCAATGTTAGCCGGCAACGAGACGTATGTGAAGCGACACACATCTTAATATAATGTCAAAGTATTTGGGGGACAAGCATCCACATCACCTCTACCAGATGTATAACTCACAAACACAGCCGCCTTTATTTATTGGCATAAACTTAGAAACATAACCTACTCACCCACTCACAACTGCCATCATATATCTACAGACCCAAACTCATACATGTGCGCACAACCACGATACATCAGTCTTAGATCTTACGTCACAAAGCACTAAGTACTTTTGGTTGGGTTTACAGTAACAGTATAAGTGCAGAACTATGTCTAGGGTGTGGGGTCTGGAGTGCCGGGTGGGAGCGTACAAAGCGAGAGCGTGTCGGAGTGTAGGGAACAGAGCTGGTAATAGAGGCTCAGGGGAAAATTGGGGAGAAGGTGAAGACTTAGAATGGTGAGAAGAAAATAAAGGGTAGGGGTTTGGAGTGGCTGAGGCGAGAGATCAGGAAATGCAATTAGTCCTGCCCCACGCTCTCTCATACCTGCGTTCTTTGTAGATCGAGGATAAAAACGGAAATCCAACGACTGGGACGAATGTGTACACACGCACACATTAAATGTTAGCATTTATCCATAAAAATGACAGTAAATACTTTTTTCTCCACATGATAAGTAAATAATCTCCAATCAACAGTTATCTATTATTTGCTGCATTATCTTTGGAACATTTACATTCTGCCACAACAGAATTAGCTGAGAAATGTAATACTCCCCACAAACACACAATTTAAAAACAAAAATGAAGACCGTAGTAAACTCATTCCCTGGCAAATAAAAATTTTCAGCAAAATTCTCTTACTTTTCATTTCCCTGGTGATAATTCGTAAATCATATCATTCTCAGTTAGATGGATTTAGTTCCATTTTTTAAATATAAAACCTAAACACAATTCAAGGAAATGATGACAGAAAACCGTTCTCTCTTTTTCTTATTCTTTTCTGCAATTGATATAGGCTAGAATCTAATTCAGAGTTTATCTCTATTCAAACTAAATACAGAGAAATCATTGTCTCAAATCGCCGTAGGCATTTGTTTAGGATTTACTCTGTGTGGAAATAACATATTTAGTAATGAGGATTTGTCTCTGGATTCGGATTTCTCAGTTATCTCAAGTACATTAGATTCTTATTAGTAGTTCCATACAATCAGCGAGGTTATTAAAAAAACGCCACGTTATATCTTTTTCCTTCCTCTTGTTATATCAAATAAGGACATGCATAATCAAATATAGAAATACAGCCTTCAGATAAAAGCTATAATATACCTGTTCATTTTGGTTTCACAGAAACAGTTAATGTGTTTCTTCTTTAAGCCATTATTTCTTATATATTTAATTGTTATGTGTTTTAGTAAACATCCCTGTTATTTTTTGAACAGTGAAGCTAATGTCTACCGAACACATAAGAAATATGCCTCCTGACAGGAATCGAACCTGCATGACTTTTTTTTTTAATCTGGGAAACCACTTTCAAGCCAAGCGTGCTTTTCTATTAAGCTCCAGAAACCACCACAGCAAGCTTTTATAATTAATATTTTACGATGGACATTAATGGATTGAGAGGGAACATTTTAATCGTAAAACTGGTCGAAAAACATATTAAAACTACAATGTCCAATTTTCAAATGCCTCGAGAAAAAAAAAAAGACTGAGTAAATATTCACAATATTCATTTTAAATAATTTTACGTTTCTAGTATTTACTAGAAATTCTGTCTATCAAACTCAAGTTGGATTGAAATAATGTGTGTGTGTCCATTTGCATGGAAGTGTATCGTCTTCAGGCCTTCCCACGATTGCATTTTTCTGTGTTTTTGTGTTTCTCTGCACAACTCTGTGAGTAATAATGTGCATGCATTTGTCTTTTATCTCCGTCTCCTTCTTTCGCTTTTTATCTCTTTCTATTGCGTTTACGAGCACCTAAACGTTTGGAGGAAAAAGAGGAAAGGGGTGACGGGAAACCTGCTTTTCCTTTATTATTATTATTATTATTATTATTACGATCATCATCATCATCTCTGGCATTATTTATTCACTGCGTGTCTGCGCATTCTGATGCGAGTACGTGTGTATTCTGTTTAAAAATAAAATTGACGGAGGAAATGGGAAGGTGAGTGGGTGAAGATAATGGGGTAGGGAGAGTGAAATTACGTTTTGCAAATAACGAATAATAGAAAAAGAAGGTATTGAACAAAGTCGAATAAAATAAAAAAAAATGAATATATTTAACAGAATATGCGGTATTGAAGAATTTGAAAGATAAGAAAAAATATCTCCATTTTTCCCATTTATAATGACTGATTTCTATTCTCTCGCTACCCTTTTTGTATGATTTCATTTTACGACTGCATTCAGCTTTCAATTCAGCGAATTGAGAGAAGATGAATGAGGAAGAGCTGAAGGGAAGGAATTGCA
>OZ038479.1:61834392-61836892 GCA_964036315.1 Acanthosepion esculentum | reverse complement strand
TAATTCTTCGAATCTTTCTTCTTGACTCGGTACGAGTCTTGATAAAGTATCCGCATGAATTATATTTTTGGATGATAGGTGCTTTATGTGAAAATCATAATTGAGAAGAATGGTTCCCCATCTTAACAGTCGATTGCCGTATAAACGGGTAACCCTTTCTTTGAACCAAAAATAGTGATCAGAGGTTTATGATCCGTTTCTAACATAAAATGTCTGACGTAGATGTATCTATGAAATTTTGTTATGGCAAAAATGATACTCAGCGCTCTTTTTCTATCTGTGAGTAACTTCGTTCTCCTGGGAGTAATGCTCTCGAAGCATGCGCAATTGGTTTTCTAGAACCATCTGGCATTATGTGTTGAATACACGCTCCTACCCCGTATGAACTAGCGTCACTTGCCACTACAATATCAAGTTTAGGATTGTAATGGGTTAAAAAGAGGTCGGGCGTAAGCATTTTCTTTATTTCATCAAAGGCTTTCTGACATTCTACCGTCCATTCCCATGCCTTGTCTTTTTTAGTAGTTCATTCAACGGAGCTCTTAGATTGTACATTCCTTTAATGAACGCTTGATAATAGTTTGCGAGCCCCAGAAAACTCTGTAGTGTCGCCACGTTAGTGGGCGTCGGCATGTCTCTAATCGCAATGGACCTTTCCGGATCTGGAAATCTGCCATTTTTGTTGATTATGTGACCTAAATACTTAATTTCCTCCAAACCAAATTCACTTTGATTCTTTGACTTTAAATCCAAAGTCCTGAATCTTTTTAAATACTTGATTGAGGTGCTCTCGATGTTCGTCGACGTTTGCACTCCTTACTATGATGTCATCTAAGTAGGCACACGCAAAGTCTAAATCATTCAACATGACGTCCATAGCTTGTTGAAAAATGGCTGGTGCCACTTTAATACCAAAAGGAAGCCTGTTGTACTTGAATAAACCTCTATGCGTGTTTATCCCTAGTAACTTCGAACATTCCTCTTCGACGGGAATTTGGAGATAGGCATCTGATAAGTCGATTTTTGAAAATATCACTCCGCCATTTAGCTTGTTAAAAATTTCTTCCGGACTCGGTAACGGGTAATGGTAGTCCTTAATTACCGAGTTGAACCCTGTCGAAAACTCAACGCAGACTCTGATTTGGTTTGATTTCTTTTTTATGCACACAATCGGCGCAGCCCATGAATTAGATTCTACTTTCGAAATAATTCCCATTTTTTCCAACCTATCAAGTTCTTCGTTAACTTTCTCTACACTTGCGAAAGGCACGTTACGTTTCTTTTTAAAAATAGGCATAGTATTTTCCTTTAATTCAAATTTAACTTCAAACTTGTTACATCTTCCAAGACCAGGTGTGAAGGTTTCCGGAAACTTTTTCTTTAATTCCTCTTTAATGTCCTGTCTTGTTTGCGTATTACTTTCTACTTTTCTGCAGAATGAGTTTAACGGTTTATCCCACAATTCGAATGTTTCAATAAAATCTGTACCCATTAAGTTTTCTCCATTTTTCAGAATTAAAACTTTTATTTTTTTTAACGATCCCGTTCAATTTCATGGGAAGTAAAACCTCGCCTTCGAAGTTAATTTCCTTTCCAGTTACCGTTCGAGGGAGTTTCGTTAACTTCATTATTGTAGGCCTTTTTAAAATTTTCCATGTTTTATAGTTCATTATCGTTAAATCTGACCCCGAATCGAGTTGAAATTTGATATTCTTTTTGAATATTTCAGTCGTCACATATTTCCTCAAATCTCTATCTGATTTGATATTCGAATTTGTTTGTTTAATTCGGCTATTGAATTTTTTCGTTTTACAACACGATCCTTTGTGACCATTCTTGTGGCACACGAAACATTTCTTATTTCTATATGGGCAATTTACCTCCCAGTGTCTTTCGTTACAACGTCTGCAATTATATGGTGGGACCTTTTTACCATCATCGTTCTTTTTATTTTCTTGTCTATTTTTAAAATACGCCGAACTTTTACTCCAATTTTTTTCTGATGGGTAATTTGACGGTTTTTTTATTTTTTTAATATAAGCAATGCCAGCTTCTTCGATTTTTTTAGACTCTTTCTTTAAACTTACGGCCCGTTGACACTCCTCTGCTAACTTTTGCAGGGTAAGGTTTTGTTCAGATTCGAGTTTAGACAAAACTCTACGTCTTATTTCGGCACTCTTACTGGATACCAGTCCTTGAGCAAAAATTAAACACTTGAATTCTTCAACCGTAATCTCTGCCAATCTGAAATTGTCACAATGTCTATTCTCTATAGATGCATATGTTAAGTAATCCTGATCGTCGGATTTAGAGACATTCATGCATAACCATCGCTTATGCCAAAGCGACATATTTGCTCCAAACAGCTCTTTTAGCAATTTCACTGTTTCCGAGAATTCCAATTCAGTTGTTTTTCTCGGTAGAATAAAATCTACAAATTTGCTATGTTCTGCTGTACCTAGCTTTCTTAGTAATAGACTGACTTTTCTTGAATTCGACC
>OZ038479.1:61819392-61829392 GCA_964036315.1 Acanthosepion esculentum | reverse complement strand
GTCACTTTCATATAAAATAAGATTTTGGAACGCTTTGAAATTAAATATTCATGTATCGTCTAAATGACCTCCTTTGTAGATCGGTTTCATTAATTATTTTCGGCAATGCATCACGGATTTTAGGGAAAATAAACAGCGACAATTTCTATGAATTTCGGAGCCTTTACCTCAAAAGGGATTTGGTTCAAAATTCTAGGTTACTCGATATTCTCCCACTGAACAGCTTTAGCAAAGTATGCAGTTAACGTTAAAGCTACCGGTGCATCTGCACCAATAACAGACCTGCTTTAGCTAGTTTTCTTGGGCTTCATAGGCTAGCTCATAAACCACAGTACCGCTGTATGCGTACAGATCATCTTGAGACTTTATAATCTGAGTATAGTTTATATAGAAACTTGAATTATTTTGTACGTTTTTTTGGGGCTATAACGTTTAGCTTTTTGTATATCGACAGCGTCACCGAATATATCTTATAGTTCAACAATAATATCCGACTGTATAATAAGTTATAAGCTTCACTGAATTCTGCTATATCCTACGACTATTAACTGATTATAACTTTAAATACACTAAAGCAATGTACCTATTAATATTTACACCCCATATACAAGGCCTAATAAAACATATGATATTGTAACAGGTGACTTCCAACACATGGCAACGATACTACAACGATAAATTCGTTTTTATTTTAATGTTTTCCCGAACTAACGATGTTCACTTTATAGGAAATTCTGAAAGTAAGTCTTTTTCTTCACTCTAACTTGTCTGTTATACATATTCTAATATTAGCCGAAGATTCACTGTTCCTATTCAACGCAGCAGCAATGGTCATCTCGTATTTAAAGCATCAATCTACACTGTAATAATCTTTTGCTTTTTAATATTCAACTGATGGTTCATTTGTACTTATGTTTTTGGAAATACTTTGATTTGTAATTATAATCATTTATAATTATATGCGTTTCATTTTGGTGTTATCAGCGGACGAAATTTAGTACCAGTAACTGCAACTCCAAGGCCTATCCGAACTCGATCGTCTGAGTATAAGAAGCAGGTTGATCTTCGAGTGTGTTTTCAGGGGGAAAATATTGCTCTTTATATAACAGGAAATGCAGTATTTAAAATGTTAAATAACTTATTAAAACAATTCATTGCCATTCTTTTCATAAATGCCAATGGTGCTGTGAAGAATTCTTGTAATTCCTGTTACCGAGAGGAAAATTCGACAAAAATGATTACTCAATTTCGTCTTAAATCAAGTTTCATAAAAAGTTGTTAAACTTGCTAAACAAGGTTACAAGAATCATCTCAAAAATATAAAAACATTAAGTTTATGACACTATATTTTTAACGCTTTTTTAATACTTTTTTTATTTAGTATAATTTTCGCTTTGAGATTCTGTAAAAGTTCTAGTTACCTCCGTGGAAATGAGAGCAAGTTAGGCTATGCGTGAATCACATGATAGTTCTATAGAAAATCAGCTAAATTTGTAAGTAGATTCGATCTATTCAGAATGTAACTGACTTTCTGAAATGTCAATTTTCAATAAATGACAAAGAAAATTTAATGAAAATATGATAATGTAATCTATGATAGATTTACAAAGAAATTAAAACAAAAAATTCATTTATCTAGTTGCTCATTTAAGATGAATGTTTGTAAAAAAAATATTTCTTCCCTCATTGAACGGCTTTCTAACACGACAGCTCGGACATCTGCTTACAATGCAAAACATTCCTTTTACTGAAAACAAAAAACAAACTTAAATCAACTGGCAAGCAATATGCGTATTTTTAAGCCAGCATTATTCTTTTTGTTCTTTTCAACGAATTTGTTCTGTGTCTATTCTCATCTTATATATATATCTTCATTTGTGGGTCTTTTTGTGTTTTTTTATTCTTGACTACTGAAATTGGAGTAATTCTAAATAAGAGAATGTGTTTTTATATGTCAGTTTCTGTTTATGACTTTCTTTCAGCAATTCTTCGTAAATCTATTATAGTCCTTTCTGTAAGCATTGTCTGCTATACCCTCCATCAATCGTTTTTATATGAATCTTATTTTATAAGCCTGTCATATTCTCTCGTTAACTATCCATCCGTAAGCAAATTTTAATTTTCTTCTCGCTTTCTATTTCAATTCCTACCGCCCAAAATTCTTCACGTCCCCAACACCTATAGCATTGTACTCATCCACACACCCGAAAAATTCATGTTCGAGTTTAGTGGCGCTTTATTTGGCCACTTCAGAATTCCGTTGGCTTTTAAAAGCGAGGCTCATTGATGGTCGCACCTGTGCAGAATCATTTTGAAAAGCAGAGATTTGTTGTTGTTGACCATCCCATTGCTTCGTTCCAGTATCCATTCCCAATAACGTCAATCACAAGAGCTCTTTCATTCTGATGTTTTTCTTTTTCTCCTCAGTTATTCGCTTTCTCGTCAATCATAATTTTTTTAATTCTTTTTCTTTGCTCTTCCTTTCCTTGTATATTTATTTCCATCTCCTTTTCTTTCCCTTTTATTTTGTCTCTCCTTTCATTTCCTCTTTTACGTTTTTCCCATATATTTTGTCATTCATTTAATTCCCAATATTATGTTTATCTTCATTCATCTTCCTTTTATGGCTTTCCACTCCTTAATTTGGTGCTATATATATATATATATATATATATATATATATATATATATATATATATGTGTGTGTGTGTGTGTGTGTGTGTGAAAATTTAAGATTAAGCACTCTTACATACGTAAGAAAAGGCATATTCAAATTTATATATATATATATATATATATATATATATATATATATATATATATATATATATATAATCAAATCTACTGTACTTACTGATATTTTATCTTACAAAAGGTTTGGAGCACCTTGCATTTCTTTTAAAACAGTATTTAAAAAAATAAGGTAAAATTTCAGTAGCTACAGTGAATTTGCTAATATTTTTGACAAAAATAAGCACTTAACTATAAAATAATTATCATACAACAGCATCATATTTTGTTTTTGTCAATAAAATCACCATCTGCCTTAATTAATGCACTACAAATTCCAGACATTCCGGCAGTTTTTGTAACAAAAAGTCGATGGCATAGCTTTCCATGCATTCTTCAAGCTCTGAAAAAACTCACTCTCACTCTTTGGATATTCTCTTCAAACTCTTCCACCCAGTTAATCCAATACTAATTCAATGGAAAATAGGTCAGGCGATTGAGGCGGCCAAATCATAATTTCCAAAATTTTGTTCCTTTCTTTTTTTTAACTCGTGGTAATTTTGACATTATTTACAAATATTTTGGATCGTTGTCTTTTTGAAATTTGAATGTTTTTCCAATTATGTGTAAACCAAATGGTATAGCATGTCTTTGCAAAATTGAATGATTCTCTTGACCTGGATCCATTTTGGTAATCTTATAAAGTCAACTGAGTGGTTAATAGTGAAATTCAAAATTTAGCAAAATGTATTGTGGACAGACGAATCCAAATTTGAACTTTTGGAGTAAGACTGAAAAATAAAAGCAAATATATTGTAGTTACTGAAATTTTATCTTTTACTTAACTCATTTGAAGGTAGCTTTTAAAGAAATGCAGGGTTGCCCCAATTTTTTTTAACCTGTAGTCTATTTATATATATTATAGATATGAAGGGTGTTAAAAGCAATCAGACTTAGCCATTTCCCAAAATCTGATCATAAATGACCAACTATTAATGTTTTTTTATCTACTTTTTGTGAGGCCGAGAATATTTCCGTGCTTCCTTGTGCATGAAAGGTATCAACAACTTATTTATAATTAACATTAATTCAGGTGGATAGATTCATACATATGAAATGTTGCCATCTGGGAAGATTATTTAAAGACCGCGTTTTATCTGTCTATGCGACTTACAATCGATCAGGACAAAATAAACCGATATAAAAGAAAATTGCACCTCCTTGAAAGACGATATCGCTTTTGTTCTGAGTTCACTAGGTGCATATTGGGGAGTAGTAAATATGGTGGAAAATATTGTGACGCAATAGCACTCGTACAAATGTAGCGTCTACGTCCGAAATGAAAAAGCAACGCGTGTTGCTTAAAGCTTCAGCAAAAAGTCCAAGGGAAGCATGTTTCATGACGCAGGGATGTTTACATGAGAGATCGGATTTTGAGCCTTCGAGAGACAGGATTGTCATTTCAGGAAATTGCTACGCATTTTTCAACGTGACGGATCGTTGATCCTTCGATCCTGGCAAGAATGGAAGCACTGGCCAACTGAGCATTCCTATGCCAGTAGATCAAGTTCTGGATGGCCACATTTAGGAAACGCTTATCAAAATCGTAATGACATTCTCTAATGCTGATCATTTTCTGTTGATATATGTCTTGGTCGCCACATGAATTTAGCCCGATGTTGAAAGGGATTAGTCGATGCCTACAACATCGAAGAACACTCATAATTAGTGTCCCACGAATATAGCAACAGGAGATTACCTGCATTAGAAACATCTTTCAAAGAAGCGACATATGAAAGGAAAAGGGTGATCATCAATCCCTGTAGAATAAAGTGAAACGAGAACAATAGTGGACAACTGAAAGCATCAGCACACATGTTAGACACTCTGGTAAACCTCCTCGGCAGAGCTATTATTAATAATGTTGTGGATCCCGGGATGAAATCCGGTACCAATAATAACAAACGCCAAGAATAGGAATATAGGAAAATAAATGTATTAACGTAAGAATACAAACTGGTAATACAGGTTAGTAGTTCCAGGAATGCGGGTTAGTAGACAAATATATATATAGTCTTTGGTATCTACGTATCGCTGTATGACTTCTTACTGAGTCTACGTGCTCGCTCACTGTGACGCTTGTCCGCTAAGTTTGTAGGCTCTCGTTCGTTCGCTCTGTTGTTCGTTCTCGGGTATTCACTAGCAGTAGTATACGTATAACTTGGGTGAGTCCATTTGTGAAAAAAGGGAAGGTCCCCTCAACAAATAACATCTGGAAGTATATGAGTAACAAACTTGAATTTATTTTCAGCGTTTTCTATCTCCGTCAGGAAACCCATATAGTCCCACGATCTGTGTATAGACATTGGGTTTAAAGCTCCAGAATTGCCGCATTGGATTGAGACACATGGCTCGGAGGATTAAATCGTTGGTTAAAACATTTGTTTCTCCTGCTTCAAGCAAACATAACCTTAACAAGGCCTATTCCTCCTTGGACTGGTTCATCTAGAATGGTTGCTCTACCAATGCTAAAAGCCCGATCTACATTATTACTTACGGGGGTTGGAACTCAGATGTCCCATAGAGTGGCTCCCACCCAAGGCAAGCAAGTCTGTCCGGCTATTTATCTCATAGTTAGAGGAAGATGGTTTCGAGCTTTTACACGGGTATTATTGCGAAAAGAACACAACACATTCTGTTAGAATTTGAACTCAGCATGTCGATTCCACCGATAACCGTTACACTACGTGCATATAATGCATTAAATGCTACGTCAGTAATTCCATGCAATTCATTCAACGAAAGTGTACATAATTCCGTGTATTTCGCATCGTGAAATTGACAGATCTTTTGGATTAAAAAGCTGCTGTTTATAAAATAAGAGCACGTGTTTTCCATACACTAACAATCGCACCAAGAAACTGTTACATCTGGTTAAAAGAAGAATTAATTAAAGCTTCAAAAACGGTAGAGGTGTAAAAGGATTGCTTGATTATAATATTAGTAATTGTGTGCGAAGGACGAGGAGAGTGAATTCGAGAGAATTGATGGCACAAACTGATCATAAACTAGAAAGAATTCAAGAGTATAACTTGCAAACAAACAATGGGATACATTAGATCTTATGGCGTCTCACTGAAACGTTTATGAATTCTGATTGAAATCTTTCCTCGTGAGCAGCTATCATCTGAGACATAGATTACAAATAACAGTAATATCAGCAATTTTCTTCCAATATTTCCAGTTAATGTTTATCAAGAAATAATAGGGGAAACTGCAATTGCATCTAAAGATAATTCCTGTTACATTCTCAGTCTTTAGATAATTTACGGCCATATCACGTTGAAACATCTGTTCTTGTACGATCACCGAAGTTAAGCAACGTCAAGTCTGGTCAGTACCTCAATAACCGCTGCTTCGAAGTATCAGGTGTTATAAACTTGGACGTGTGTGTGATGTAACGGCTCGGAATAGGTAATCGGAGAACAGAGTTCCAGTTTCAGTCGGGTTGTTTACGCGCAAATGCCTTTCGAAAAGGTTCATACCTTTTCGAAAGGCATTTGCGCGTAAGTGAATATATCCACCTCTTCTCCCCTCAACTATGAATTAATTAGTAGGACTTGTATAAATTGTTATCTCGAAAAATTCTTACTGTTTCACATATATTCTAGTTTTAAATAAATTGCAAAGGTTTCATACGCCGTAAAAACAAATCAATCAGAATATATCTTTAAATCTAATCAGTATTTCGCGTCGACAGTTTCCCACGAAAGACACTTTCGTGGGAAACTGTCGACATTACCGTCAAGTTTTAACAGAAACAGTAAACAAAAATGCAAGTTTGGAAAACTGATTTATTTGTATAATAGGCCAATGCGTTGTCTTCCCGATATAATAAGCAATGATAGCAAATATATAGTTGACTAAAACCAAAAATACTCCCAATTTTATATATCAAGAAATCAGTTTCTTGTACTCAAATGGTCGCTCTCAGTTGGAAATCCACCCTATCAGCTAGGGCTTCAGAATACACCGACTGCACCTTTGCAGAGGGATAAGACGCCCACCCAATAGAGTGTCCTAGGTATGACGATAAACTACACCCGGCAGCAAGATCAGGAGTTGAGGAGCGTGGAAACCTCTTAATTGCTGATGTTCCCAGGTCTAATCTAATCCGGAGTGGTAGCACCTGTTTGGATCCCAGCTATCGGCAAATAGTTACCCCCCCCACACACACCAAAACAAAAGCTGGTGCCAAAACACTATGAAATATACAAAAAATAAGTTTTAATATCAGCAATACATTTTTGAAAAAAAACAAACATTACCAGCAATACAAAACTTGTTGGTATTAAATAACTCATTGAGGTGTTGATTTGCTGTAAAACAAAACAAAACAAACAGTTGGAGAGCACACTAAGCTGTTCTAACTAAAAGTATAGAAATAATTCTTCTGAATCCTTTTCAATATTTGATCTATATTCATTACGAGAGGAAGTTTTGAGCATTAAGAAACATTTATAGGTTACTGTATTTGAATACGTCGTAAATTTCGATTACTTTCCCAAATGAAAGTTGCAATTGGTCAAATATGAAATTGAAACGGAGATAAATTAAGCTAGATAAATGTGTCTGCTTAGAAAATGATTATCTGAAACTGACGAATGCGTGGCTGTCAGACTTTATATGAAACACAAAAAAATTCTCTTTCTCCAAAGTTGAGCAGAATCATTCATATAATTTTGTAGATGTTCACGCAAATACAAAACCTATATGAAAAATCACTTGTATATTGAACAACGTAGATGTGAACACATTCTGTTCCAAATTAATGTTTCTCTTTTTGAAATTCGTGCTTTTTCTTTATTTGGTCATCGGCTAAATGCCGTTCTTTGTTTCTGAGGAATCCCTTTCATTGTTTTCTATGGCCAACACACGTTTCTACACATTGGCACTAGCGGGGTTAAAAATTGGAAAGTTTCTTTGTGAATTTATATAGTAATTGTGTGTGTGCGTGTGTTATTCAGACTAGTATCCTAATCGGTATTTTTATGGCGATATTTCAACCGGTGCGTTCTTCCACCTTCTTCGGACGTATAGTTCATTCGCTTCTCTTTCTCTCGTTTACAAATAATTTTTCTAGAAAGGTTCCTGCAGATAGATGCAGTCCGGTGTATAAGAATCTTTTACGCCTAAGACTAGAATCACCTGCTCGAAGAGAATTTCAGACATTTCCTTGTACTTAGAAAGAAACATTAAGTTGTACTTCAGGTTTAGAGAATGTGCGAAAGGAATAAAAGAAAATGGCGAAAACAGCCAGAAACTAAGAAGGGAAGGTCAGTTTTTAGTCAAACCGAAATAAAATATGAGGAAAGAAAAAGATAAAAAAAAATAACAGTGGCGAGAAGAAAGAAAAATCAAATATGAATTTTAATTTGAACTTCCAGTCTCGCTAAATTCTGAGGGTCCTAAGCGCCTTTTCTTACGTTCATCATTAACCTAAATCCAAAAATGTAAAGTTATGGTGATTTATTTATTTTTGAGCTTATCTTCCTTTTTCTTAGTGTTGTATAATGAACATCGTATTTTTACAATACTAGATGAACTAGTGAGAAAAAAAATAACCCGATACTAATAATGATGATAAAGATGAGTTTTAGGAAGTAAAAGAAGACTTAAATGAACAGAAAAACAAAAGGGAAGAAAAATAATTGAAGAATAGTAATTACGAAAAATACAAACGTAAAAGTAAAAGAGAGACGTACAAAAGAGGATTAAAAGGAGGAGTAGGAGGAGAAAAGAGAATAATGTTTCGGAGAGTAAAATCAAGCGGGAAAATTACGACAATGGAAGGCGAGAAAACTAATCTACAATCTTTGACCTGTTTGTAAACACTGACCCATTTTAGATAATTTTTTTGCTTCTTTCCTTGTTAGAGAAATCACAAGATATGGGCAACGAACTAGTGTCCATTTTTCCCAAATATTAATGATTTGAAATACTAACATTTTTCAGTTTTTAATTATACAACTAAAGCTTTTTCCTACCCGTTTAGAAAACATTTTTTTTTTAAATTTTCGTTAACAACGATGACTCACATTTACATCTATTCGCATATCTTAGAGATAGGGTTTCAGTTCATTTTAAAATCTTTTTATTTTCATATGAAAACATTTGTTAGCCATTGTCTTCAAACCAAGAATGGGCTCGAAAACAGGTTGAAAGCATTAAAAACCATTGTTCCAAATTGATGAGCTTGATTTAATATTTTCTTTTTAATTTTAAAGAAAACACAACATTAACTTCTTATCGTTATTACATGCGTTCTTTTGCGACAAATAAATCTTAATCACAATTTATGAAGACCTAAAAGGTCAATAGAAGCTTTGAAACCCAACCATTTAGTTGAAGAGTACATAAACTATAAGAAATATAAATAAAATCTTATTTACTATCGAAATGCTATTTAAAAATTTCATTCCAAATATGCTAACATGTGTTTGTTTTTTGTTTTGTTTTGTTTTTGTTTTTTTTTGTTTTGCCAATCTAATTAGTTTTTATATTATGAAGCTGAAATTCCCTAACAGTCCATTCGAATTTTCTCCGTTTCTAGAATACAAGATTACCGCAGAGTACACATGTATGTTACTTTCTTACAGCGATATCTGACTAAATAATCTATCTTTAAGGGATACTGAAATCATTTGGAAAAAATGTCCATTTTCAAATTTTTCCGTATTTTTTTCCTATTACAAAAAAGTCACTGATTGAATTTTGAGAATGAAATCTGATAAATTACTCATTCTAATTTGCAATCGCTGCTGTTAAAAAGAAGTTAATGTAGTTGAAATTATCTTTTTAGGTTACGTTATGCCCAAGTTTTTAATATACAATATAATCGATACTCGAAAGTATATTTTTATGAAAAACAACTTTCTATCATTCAAAACAAAAAATATGTTTACAAGGATGAAATTTTTATATAGAGTCAAATAAGTTTTAGAAAAAACAAAGATGCATTTTCTTACATTCATAACATTCTGCTTTAAACTTAAATTGCATTAACTTTCTTTTGTGTTCTTTTCAATTCTAATAAAATTGAACTTTTTTCCTAAATCAATCCAAAATGTATTGTTTGATTGTTATGAAGATTTCCGTAGTTAGAAGTACGATCTTCGCCGAGTGCGTCATGTATAATTCGACATTATATATTCCAAGACTTGACATGTTGTAAAATCAGTAAACTAAGCTTTTCCAGTAAGAATTATTT
>OZ038479.1:61754392-61814392 GCA_964036315.1 Acanthosepion esculentum | reverse complement strand
AAATAATGCATGGGTCGTGAATCTGATTAGCTAGGTCTAGGTCAAAGTGTTGACTAGCCTTACCTCACTTCTCCCTTGGCCTTGTGCCACAGTTGTTTCAATTGAAGTAACTATGTGAATGCCACCTACCGCGATAAAACTTTAGTTCTGCAACCATGGCGAAGACGGCTGAACTTGACAAGAAGCTCCGAATGAATATAGCTGATGCGTACAAACGGGGTGTTGGGTATACAACACTTTCCAAGCATTTAAATGTTACCAGATCGACAATTCGCAGTCCTATCAAGTAGTACAATGAAACTCATATAAATTAAGGACTGAGAGAACATAGTTCATTTCTGAGAGAATGGAAAGGAAAATTGTTAGAAATGTCTCGAAGAATCCTCACTTAACGACAAATGATACTGTCAATGATGTAAAAATATCAGGGTTGAATGTATTGACGAAGACAGTTACTAGATGCTTTCACCGAGCAGGACTTCGCGCCTGCGCCCAAGAAACTCCCTTGCTTAAAGCTAAACACCTAAAATGCAGATTAGCTTATGCTAGAAGACATCTAGAACTTGGGAGTAAATATTGGAATCCTGTTGTAGGGTCAGATAAAAGCAAATCAGAATTCTTTGATCACATGAACTCCGGTTATTGAGGTAAGTGAATGAAGCTGGCAAACCCCAAAATACACTCCCTACAATTAAGCACGGTTGTGGGGGCTTTCTGTTCTGCAGATGTTTTGCTGCTTCTGGACCAGAACTAGTGAAAGTACAGGGTATCATAGATAAAGAGCAGTATGTGGCTATTCTGAAAAATAATATAACACAAGGCTCACGAAAGCTATCTTTGGGGCGTCACTGGACGTTCCAACATGCCAATGACCCAAAACACACGGCACGAATTTTACAAAATATTTGATGACAGCAACATTAAGGTATTGGCGTAGCCCGCCCAAAATTCTTGACCTAAACCCCACTGAAAACTTATTGGCATATATGAATAAAATTAAGAGAAAGAAGTCCTTCAAATTTGGAGGAACGATATCTATAGCCAAGGAAGAATAAATCAAAATACCTATCAGTGTGTGTAGTCAACTTTGTAAGAAACATTATTTAAGGCACTAATCAAGAATAATGGTTACACAATTGATAGAGGTAAGAGGGTCAATAATTTTGTAATTATTCTACCCACAACTCTATCTCTCTATCTCTGTATATATATATATATATATGAGAGAGAGATAATATATTTTATGTATGAATGTTTCATTCGTTGTGTTACGATGTTGTCCTGTCTAAAACCAACAAAAGAATTAGCTAGACTCATGTGAGAATAATAACCTCAGAAAAAAATACAA
Organism: Acanthosepion esculentum; assembly: GCA_964036315.1. NCBI lineage: Eukaryota > Metazoa > Mollusca > Cephalopoda > Sepiida > Sepiidae > Acanthosepion > Acanthosepion esculentum. The sequence continues at coordinate 61,813,044 of OZ038479.1, read as the reverse complement.
TTTTTAATACAAACGTTATAGAATCAATCTTCAGAAACACCAACATACAGATTGATTATTCTGTTTGGTTCAAAATTAAACAAGTATCACCTGAACAAGGCCGGTGCGTAAAACGACCGAAACTTTGATGAATGTGATAATAAAGATGAGGAAAACATTCCAAACAATGTAAATAGTTGCAATGCCTCATCTCAGAAAAATAAACAGATATAATATGTATTTCGTATATATGAGGAGATGCTGAAAAGTTTTCGATCTAATTTACAAAACCTGACATAATTTATTTGGAATACCTTTTTGGTAGGCAGGGAAATCTTCATTACCCATTCCTTATATTTTATTCATATTTCAGCACCCATTCATCATATCCTATTCATATATATTATTTTGCCTAAATACTAATATATGTGTGTGTGTGTGTGTGTATGTGTGTGTGTGTGTGTGTGTGTACTGTGTATGTGCATGCTTTCGTATAAAAAGCTTAATTTTTTTTTCCAGGAAATCCTCTAAAATTTCAAAATCATCGCCAGTAAAGAAAAATGTAAATATTTTCAAACAAGATCTAAAAGTTTAAGCTGTTTTTGTGATTTTGATTTTTACACTTAAGAGAAAGATAATTGAAAGTTGAAGTAATTTTTGCAGAATGAAGGAATTTATATTCGTCTGAATTAAAGCTGCTTATTTTATGATGACACGAGAATACATTTCCTGTCGTCAAACTAAATGTGAATTTTTATTTCAAATGAAAAAGGACGTCAGCCAAGTGTAATATGCGCGTGTTACCACAGATCATGGCTGAATTTACTTTACACTCAGTGTAGCGTCTGAGAAGTTGTGTGTATCGTCGGGTTGGCCTACCCTACTGGATGTCCCGACGTGTGAAAACATGATTGGTACGCGTGAGAAATAGATATATAAACACAGTACAGTTTCTCAGAGCTTGCATAAATTCAGAAAGGGATATTATTAGTCGATAATAACTGACGAAGTCCGGAGAAGAATAAAATGGATGTAATTATACATATGGGAGATTAAGTCTATTGTCTTCATTAATTTTCAGAATGATAATATTACACAAAAAAATGAAAGTCTTGCAGGTTCCTGTTGTAAAGAATGTGCTGGTGGTGTAATGGATAGCGGCTAGCAATAAGAAATCAGAGAGCCAGTTTCGAATTTCAGTTAGATTCACATTCACTTACGGGTAAATACCCTTGGGAAAAGTCTGAATCCATCTGGACCCCGCTCTCCCCGCCATGGGTTTTGTAAGTGTAAAATCATTTGGTTTCAAAACATTCTTAATGCAGTATTCACTCACAAAAAGTGAATTTGGGTTCAAAATTAAACAAATATCACCTGAACAAGGCCGGTGCGTAAAACGACCGAAACTTTGATGAATGTGATAATAAAGATGAGGAAAACATTCCAAACAATGTAAATAGCTGCAATGCCTCATCTCAGAAAAATAAACCGATATAATATGTATTTCGTATATATGAGGAGGTGCTGAAAAGTTTTCGATCTAATTTACAAAACCTGACATAATTTATTTGGAATACCTTTTTGGTAGGCAGGGAAATCTTCATTACCCATTCCTTAAATCAACAAAAGGTTGATAAATTGTAAACAGAAACAAATCAATTCTGTTGTAAAATGGCATATTTACTGAAAACTGTATATGTTTTAAAATTTAAGCTTCATTCTCTCAAACAGAATGACAAATTGAAGCGACACTCTGTCTTGTGAATAAGCATCTTTTTTGCTAACCTCGGCATAAATTAGATGTGTGCAAAAATTCCTAATGTCCCCTTTTATAACAATTGGGGGAGAATACACGATAGAAAAACTATTTTCATAATAATGCTTTCTAATCGATATGATCATATATGATAGGAAATGTACGATCATAGCTCTCTGAAACTTCCTTTCTATTGTTGCCCTAAGCAATACTTATGCTTTTACCGCAATCGTTTGTCTTTGTGGTGCTTGTTTTGGCATCCATTCACTTAAACGTATCAAGTAGATTATCCTATTTTTCTCCTGCTTCTCTTGCCTTCAATTAACTGCCCCGGAGTTCCTTATTCCTCAGAGAAACATACTTTATGGTATACCTATTGATATAGGTCCCGCCCCTGCCTCTCCTGGTTCTGCCTCTGATCATTGTGCATCGCATGGTGTATTGAATGAGCGTGCTACGTTGCTCTGTTACTCGTATTTTTATTTATGGCTATTCACTAAACTCCATCTCTATCCAGCACAGTAGCTGACCAAGATCAGAGGGGGTAGAATTGGAATTGTATGCGATAATAATAGAGAAGCGACAATAACCCAGAGCCCATCAAAATTCAATGCAAGCGCTGCCAGACTCGGGAGGTACTCGACAGGTTAGTTCGGCGTTTTTTGTCTCATTGGAACATGCAAGCAAAAACCTCACTATAGTGCCAGTTAATATCACAGCACCGATATCCAGTTGTTTCGGGCTGGTGGTAGGGTTGGGTGCAGCGCAGCTGACAACTGGCATCGGTTAGGCTATGGACCCTCACATAATTTGAAGTGCATTCTGGAGACGTCCACCGCGTTCGCCCAGTAGAATCACAGTAGAGATGTGTTGAAGACGCAAAATCATGTCCAAAAGTCTTCCGACTACTTTTGGAATCAATGCCACTTCAGAGACAAGTAGGTGATCCTATGCCATATTAGTATTCCTATGTCATAGTAGAGGCACCTATCATGATTTTTGATATACCAGTGTCACACACACACACACACACACACACACACACACACACACACACACACACACACACACACACACACACATATATATATATATATATATATATATATATATATATATATATATACGCACATATGTTTGTATAAATATGTGTGCATATATCTTATGTACGTATATAGATTCTTACACAAGCATATTAATTTATCTAGCAATATTTTTCTTCATTTATATTTCAAAATGCTAGGAACATGAAAACTTTTTCAGCACCATATTATAAAAGTCTCATTTAAGAAATTGCTTCATTTAACACTTTCCAGACCAGCTAACCATATCTGACAGGTCAACAAGGACATTGGTATTCTATTGCATTCGGGTTAACATACTTGCAGTGCATACAGATTTTATTGAAATTTGAGTTACTTTAAACATTGTAAAATATAGAAATCAACCTGGAAAAGCTTAAAAGTGGACGGATTAGGCAATATGCAAAAATCATTCTGCTGGATCATTTAGTATCCGACTCATACGAATGTGTGTGTGCGCGTGCTTGTGCCAAATACTAGGCGCATTTGGTGTGCCATAATTTGTAGGGCGATCTAACATAATGCTTCACAGCATTCGCCAAATTGTATTACTTCCATTTCTCTTTCAAATGTATCGAGGATATTAACATGACAGCATCTAATCTGATACAGAAACTCTGTGCTTGTGATACTGTTAACGGCAATGATCACATACAACCAATTTCTTGAAAGTTGCCAGGTGAACAGGAAGGAATAACAATTGGTTATGCGCGGACCCAGTTTCCCAAAACGAAAACGCGCAAAGTTCACAAATCCTTTGATGGTAGTGAACTCCTGAGCAATTAAGGCCATGATACGCCACATAATATCTTTGAAAAGGACTTACATCAATTTTCCCGGCACGGTGATGGCCACATGTTTTCTCGCCGGATTCTACTCATTCGGGCATAGACCACATAATCCAGAAGTGATTGCCAGAGAATGTTCATGATCATGACACTGTCAACATGTGGTCACCTTGTTCTTCTAATTTGAATATACTAGACTGCTACGTCTGGGGTGTTATCAAGAGGGAGACGAAGCTGCAGAACCCACATTAACAAGGACTCCTTGAAGACCTTGATCCCTTCTGTGGTCACATAAAAAATGTCATCTAGGCTGTGTCTGTTTTTATAGAACATTTTTTGTTTTTCTTAGTTGAACAGATGTGCATTTTTTGAGTATCCTGATATTTTTTATTGAATATGATTTTATATTATTTTTTTACTATTACATAATGCACTGCACAAACACACACATATGTTCAAACAAAATTTATCAAAATCGACCGATAAATTCTGTTTATATAACGTTTTATTACATTTATACTACTTGCGTAGCAGTTGTCAAACATCTGGATTAAATCTGTGGAGAAATTGCGCAAAGTTTCTAATATGTCTGTTTGAGTCATTTCGACCATCTCTTCTATCAGAAAAATTAATGTCATCAGTGACAGAGAAAAATTTTGCAACATCCAAAAAGAATTTTTTTAATCCAACATACACATGATGTCACGATACACATATATTTAAATTGGAAATGCAGTGCTGCTCAGATGCCAGGATGAAGTTAATACGACCTCTTTTTTCTGTGGCTCTGATAGCATTCATGTCTCTGATAATTACAACAGATTAACAAAAGTAATCTACCAATATTAACCTAGAAGACTTTCTCTACAAATCTTGTGCGACAAATTAGACGCATTAACAAATGTAATAAATTAAAAAAGAAACATTGTCGGGCGATTTTATCTGCCCAAGTATACGTTTTATATTCTGACTGACAGCAAATCGGTTGGGTTTCAATCCTGACTTGAGGCATTCGGATGTCTAGTCGCACTGAAGAGCTATGATACAGCGAAATAGTACCGTCTGCGAATGACATATATGTCGAAAAAATATTTTTAGCGTACCATTTTTTACAAAGTTAAGTTTTCTAATATGACTCAAACTAATTGTCTGTTTTTACTTTTTCTTTTTTCTCAGTAGAACCAAATTATTCAAGTCGTTAATGAAAATAATATAGAAATTTGCAATTATTTTAAAATCTTCACATAACTTCTTTAGCTTGTTATATTCTCCACTCTCAAAATGTTACTCCGATCCGAAAACAGTTTATTTTCAAATGCAGTGAGAAGCTAATTGACAATTTTCTCTATGTTGACTCTGACTTGAAAGAAAAATATTTCAACATCCGTCGAATTGATAGTCAATAAGATCCATTTGAAGCCTACTTTAATTATAAGCGTTCTGTTAGTGTAAGCTATACTTTACACGAACCCAAACCAAAAAGCGATTTTTATTTTCATAATTGAATTTTGTTTTTCTTCAGAAAATAACCTAACTTGTTACAAGAAATTGTCATTACGAAAATAAATTGAAGTGTAAGCATGTCAAATGTTTTGCAAACATTTTAACAAGTGTAGAATGAATCAAGTTACTTGGGATCCCCCCAATTAAGATGATTTGCACAGTATTTATTGATATGGATTATCAACTCTACAGAAAATGTTCTCTGTATATTAGGTTATAATGATAAAATTACGCAAGCAGATATCACTTTAGAGCCTTACTCTTTGTTCTTTATTGATATTAGTATATGATGAGCTTGATGAGCTTCTAGGGTGTCCGATAACTAATAAAAAAGAAACGAAACTTTGTTACTTAATTAGAAGAGGTTAATTTTTTGCCGATTTTCTTCATATATTAATCTATCCATATTTGCCCACATCGATAGATAACTGATAATGTTTATAAAAATTCCCCAAATTAAAAAAAAAACGTTGTAGATGCCAAATATTTAACAATATGAAATGAACTTAATTTAAATTTAATTTAAAAGTTATTCAAACAAATAAACAAAATAAGTTTCCAAAATGGAAAAGTGCCACAAAGAAAGTGTTGTCTGATAATTTTTCTCTTGACTTTGTCACAGACGACAAATAAAAGAATCTAAGATGGGATTGCTGCTTACATGTTGAATGCACATGCCCTCTATATGTTACTGTTGGGTTTGTTTCCATCATATAATTCACCACTGAACCGAAAACTGAATTCAGTGAACGTAGAGCTTTATCGAGTGCATTCATTTAGAAAAGACGGAGATTGAACCCGTGTTTGCAAATTTCAATGCTCTATTCGGCGTCGTTCAACCGACATGCTTATGACGTTGCCTTAACCGGTTATGCGATCGTATCAGCATCTCAGGGAGGGAAATCACATATTAAGATCTTATCAGACTTTGATGTTAACGGTTGGAAGGGAAGGGAATAATTATTGTATGCGTGGGTTAGGAGGAGTAATGTGTTCTAAGAAGTATATCTTTGTTGACAGAAGAGTGACCCATATATCCGGTAGATGGAGGGGTTAACGAAATATGACTTAATGGGTGTAGATATAATAGATAAGAGGGCACCAAGAACAAGAAAGATAAACAATAGAAATGGGAAGGAGGAAAGTAACGTAATGCAAGTATAATTAGGGTAATAAATAAGAGGAGAGAAGCAAAAGTCAGTTTCAGGGAAGAACGAGAAGGAAAAACGAGAACGGGAAGCAAAGTATCGGCTAAAAAGAAAAAAAGGACAAAGAAAACTTTCAACAGATGAAAAGGAAAAAAAACTTAAAGAAACGGTAATGGAAGAGAGAATGAAATTTGCTTAAGAGAAAGGCAAGAAAGCGAAAGACCCTGAGACGGGAACGATGATGCGCGTGAAGAACGAATGAAAACAGAAGACAGAAAATCTAGAAGGAAATGGTAACTGAATGTCTTAATGAATATAGAACAGAAGTCAGTAATGAAGGAGCTTGTTCTGCCCAAAGAATTTGAAAATATGTTATTGAATACTAGTCATTTTTTAAAGAAAATTAAAAAGGATAGATTTTGCAATGCAATGACCTACGGCGATTGTCTTCTTTTCCGACAAATCCATGAATACATTTTCAGTCCATGAGATTCCGACTTACCTGCTTCAAAAAGGTTAAAATAATAACGGTCTTTAGTGATGAGCTTCGTTAGCTTTTTTTGTCGTGAATACATAACTTCAAGCACCGTGGGTGGTGGTATCTGATTGAACGATTCAACAGAAATGCGCATGAAGCTAACTTATACCCAACCTACTGAGTCAGTCTGCTCCATGCTATCTGCTCATGTCGGTTTAAAATGAACTAACAATCAGAAAAAATGTCAGAAAATGTCGAAATCGTGAATTCATTCATGAAAACTGTCATCGAAACTTTCAAAAGCCACTTCATATATATATGACACCTGCTTACTTTAAATGAGTGGCGTTAAGTGTACCTGCGCTTTTAGCAATTTCTACAAGTCTATCAATTGTTCAGATTTGCATTATTGAATTTCATGTTAGCTATGCTGTCTTATTGTCTATAAAAGGATAATTCTTCATACATCCGTTCCTTTAAAGAAACAAGATAATATCTCTATATCTTATTTCTCCTTGTGCCACGAAAAAAGAGAAAGATATTAGTTGAATACAGTCTTCATGAATTTCGAGAAACACATGTTAATTCCAGTAAAAAATTTGTTAATTTGCAACGGTTGCTCCGTTGGTGTAAGTGAATTATTCATTTGTTGTTTTGTGTTATGATTCTTGAACCAAATTTGACTCAAGCCTTCCTGTCAAAAAAGCCTTTATAAAAGAATCATGAAACAAGTAATTTGGGCCGAAGAAGTACATTAGATGATTTATTTAAATATAATATAATAGTAAATCTGAACATTTTCGGCACATTTGCCCTGAAATTGCATGTAATTTTTCACTAATGCCAACGGTGTATCCATGACCGAAAAAGTCATTAAAGAAACAAATGAACTGAAGATAGAGACGAAATGACAAACAGCAAGCAAAAGAATATTGAAAAATTTAAATAAAAATTAATATATGAAATTGATATATAAGTAAAGGAACAAAAACATTAGAAGTGAAAATTATGCCTTATGTTTACAGAAGAAATAAAAATGTTTTTTTTTCTACCTGCCTAAGTCTAGACGGTGTACGTGAAGCTTTTTAAATTCTTTCAAAAACATGACCAGACTTTTGTTACAAGTTTTCTGCGGTGTATCATTTAATGGAGTCAGTCGCCACGAAAATCTTCTCCACATTCAGTATCAAAATATAATGTTCACGCCTAACTTTCGACAACTTTACGATATTTATCTATACTTAGCAATGAACGACAGAAAACAAAATGGAAGTTAATCGTGGCAACGGCACAAGTGAAATGTTTTTTAACAAACTTCATAAAGATGTTATTAAGTTTGTTTGCCGGCAAGTTATAAGTATAGGGCATCCAATAAAGATGAAATCACGACTCACGTTAACCATTACTCAACTCTGGGGTACCCAAATTCAAAAGTTGTTGGAGATTATAATATTTTTTAAAAAAATCAGGATTATATAGAAAATAAATTGTTTTTTTTTTCATCGTTAGTGTGCAAATATATGAATTTGTTACTTCAATTTCGAAATCACAACGATAAACAAAGATAGTTTCCAGATGCTATTCGTTATTTTCTTATCAGTTTAAAGAAGGCAAATAGCTTTATTGTATTTAAATAAAGGCTTTAAATTGCTTGTCATTTGTTAAGTTCAGGACTGAAGTATTTTCATTCTTCTATAATTATAACTATTGCCACTGCTTTTGCTAGTTTTAACATGGTGATTTGGTCGATACATTTTTCGGTCTCCCCTAACTATCCTTCAAAATTCGCTTCGCACTTGTCTTCATTTTCATTTCTTCAATTCGAACAGGGGTTGTCAAATTTACCATGTTCACATAATACAGAAAAGCCTATTATTATGAAATAAGAATTATATAATTTTTGTGTATATTTAAAAAATGTCTTTTGTTTATGTATGACTGAGATCCGATCTTCAATTTTAAGTGATTGACATGCAGTTCAATAACATGCTGAAAAGCAAACAAGAGAAAATTTTGACTTTTGCAAATGCTTCCCAGACGGGGGATATCCTACTTTAACATATTTTTTGACTTGGCATTAATTTCAGCATTTGACATCACATATTCATATGAGAAGACATTTTCAAAGATAATCAAACTAAATGTAAAGGTTTTTAGGCCTCGGAAGCTACAATCCACCGACACTCCGATACAGGCACACCTTTGGGGGCAAAACTGACTGCAATTATTGATCGATTAAGACAATCGATCAATAATTGCAGTCAGTTTTGTTGATAGAAAACACACAATTTGAACCGTGTGACTTTAATAAACTTTACATCATTCACGGCTCATCTTCAATACTACCGCTAAAACAATTGCCTTATTCATAACGAGGATTATTAATTTATAGGGTGTAAAATTAAGTAATAATTAATTAAAAAATTAGAGCGAAAAAATTCTCAATCACATTTTGAAACAAAACATTTGTGAATTCTAAGGAAAATTATCTATTTTTAAAATTAATTATAAATAAACTCTCTCTCGAACAAAGAATTGATGAGCAGGACTAATTGAATTCTATTGATTTTACTACGCTTTTCATACGTGAGGAATAATTTAGTGATTAAATGATTTAGTAATCTTCTGACCGGCCTGATATTTTGAAAGTGCTATAAGTTTTGCAAAGAAACAGATATACCGAATGTCGTCTCAAAAATTAATTTATAATGAACTGGCTGAAAAGAAAGGTTTAAGCACAACTTTTAAATAGCATCTACTGGTCATTCTTCATCTATTGTTCATGAGTAACTGCATACAGAGGGATCTATGAGATCATATATCCGTCAACTGTGACGACACAGAATACTATGCAAAAACCAACATACATTCATTTCATAGCGAAGTTTTCTTTAAGCTACTTCTATGAGTGAGTGCATAGATGTGCATACACGTGTTACTGTAATTTTCTATGCATGCCACTTCATGTACAAGTATTTATTCAGCGGGGATTATACAAAAGCGAATGTAAAACAAATACATGGTAGCGAACCACTGAGGCCCCTCTCATCAATCACTCAGGATATAACTTTAAATATTTCGACCACTTGTCCGAAAGTCCATAACTTCAACCACTATGCATAAGCGCTTCTGATACAGTTTCCTTGTTTTCTTCATAAATAGCTTGACTATAAATGATAGGAAATAGATTCTTGTTTAAATAGAACTTCTTTTAATTTCTGTTATATCAATTATATTTTATGTCATAAAATAGAAGTGAAAATAATTTATTTCTTGTTTCTTTTTTGCTAATTGGAATAAAACATATTTCGATTAAAATACAAAAAGATTTTTAGAAAGATATTACAAAAGATTATAACTTTCTTCTTAAGTGACTTTCTTTTCTCTCTAAATCGTTTCTTACCCAGTTCTCTGAGACTAACAAGAAGCACAGCGTTTACATTTTCCAGCAATGTATGCTGCTGCTGCTGCTAATATTAATAAAAAGTAAATATTCCACTCGCTGTTGTTTTTCTCAAACTTTTACAGATGGAAGCGCGCACATTTTCCCGATGCAAATAAAAGAGTTCTTGAAAATTGAAATATTTTGATATCTAAAGACATTAGCTTATATATTTTCTACCTATTCACATCATGCGTTTATATAAATTGCATTTTCATAGAGATGATAGTGTTTGATCAACCAGTAAAAAGGTATTTTAGCAGGATTCTTTTTTTTTTTAGAAAAAAAAAAGATAATATTCGTCAAATAAAGAAAATAATTATGAATAGAATAAATATGTAAATTTAACACTTACAGTCTTTCCGTTTCCGGGGGTATATCTGATGGCACGGTTTTTAGGCCTCGGAAGCTACAATCCACCGACACTCCGATACAGGCACACCTTTGGGGGCAATTCTGCCCTGTGCTGAACCCATTGTGTAAGCGAGAACCCAGGTTGTAACGGGCATGAACAGTGGAAGTCCCCAACAACAGGCAAGCGGTTAAAACGTGGAGCCAAACCATTAAAAAGCCGCTACGGCGCCGTCCAAAAGGGGCTATAAATAAAGAGACGGACCCTCGGGCCTGGTGCGACACGGAAGTACTGAAAAGTGAATCTAGTTCCCACAAGGGGAACCCACAATCATTGTTTTGATCGAGCGGCTGAAGCTGGCGCTCGTGGTGGAGGCGCTGGTGAAACAGCCAGCACAAAAGCGCCGTAGTCAGCGTAAAAAGGAATGCTGACGTAGCGACGCCAGTGACACCGCTGATGACGCCACATAACGCTACGATGACAGCCAAGCGTTCGTTGCCAGGCATAGTCAGCATCATAGTTCTACGTTGCTTTGTCGTTACGGTGTTTTGCGTTAACGTTTTGTTGTGGTGGGGCTTCTCGTCCACAGTTAATGCCACATCGTTGGTAGCGTCGATTTCGTTCAAGTCGAAATTGAAACTTACTTTTACTTTCTCTTTGCCCAATGTCTCCGCTCTCTCACTCTTTATAGTCGCTTCTTCTTCGTGTTGTTGATCCATGTTTGCCGCGTTTCTTTTATTCGTTTGCCTTTCTTTGCTTCCTTTTTCGTGTCGTTCTTCTTTTCTTTCTTCTCTCCCGACTCCTTTCTCTTCACTTCGTTCTTTTTCTCTCTCTCGATTGTTTTTTGCTTGACCGTTTTCAACAGACTCACCGCGCTTGACCCGAGCAAACAACGTACAGTGATCGCAATCGTTTTCTTTTTGTATCCGTCGTTCGGGCAATCCCTCGCTGTTTGTGTTTGTGTTAGACTCAGCCGTCAAGTCCAGCAGTGGAGAGCTCAATTCGCAAACCAGTTCGGGCAAAATGTTGCCTGCGTCCTTCTGGGTGTCGCCGCCACCTCCTCCAACTCCGAGGTCTTTCTCCCCTCGCGCACACAACGCTATTTCTGTTTCTGCTGCTGCTGCTAACGCAAAAATGCTCATCTTCTTCCTCGTCATGAGCCGCATCTTCGCCGGTATCGCCTCTGCCTCCGCCAGCACCGCCCTCCTCGCAATCTGGGCTGTCGGCTTCTTCTTCTTCTTTCGCCTTCTCTTCTTCTTCTTCTTCCTTATTACTGCGACTGCGGCTGCCGCCGCCGTCGTAAAACCTGTATTTGTAGTAGTAGTTGTTTTTGTTGTAGTATTTGTTGCAATAGTAGTATTATTTATTGTAGTTGTTGTAATAATATTGAAGGTGCTCGACGTATTTACTGGAGGTATTAGAAGGGGTGCTGTTAAAGCTGAACTTGTAGTTATCGTAGTAATAAGGTTTGCCTTTGCGCAGGCTTTCGGTGAGGTTGGCCGTGCCACCCTGATTGTCATCAAAGGCTGTGACAGAGACTGGATCCTACTTGTTATTGCCGTAGGTGGTACTAGGAAATGTGTGAGATCCCTATGCGCCCACCCTTTCCTCTGCTTGTCTCTTGCCTGCCGTCGTCAGTGTCGTAATGAGAAATATTCTAAATGTTACGGCTGACAGATCCGAAGGGTGTTACAATACCAGAACTGTATGAATCCAGTTGTTGCAGGTGTAGTTATACTTACGGTTTGCGACACTTAAAGTGTCTTTCTTGCTGTTGCTGTGATTACTGATGTCGGTGATGTTACTGATGAAGGGCTTATACAACTGCCGGTGGGCCTCGTAAACGTGATGCTTCGATGGTGATTTTAGGGTTATTACTGATCACATTTACTTCTGGAGTTGCCCCAGCTTCAATGGAAATGCTTGGTGGTATCTATGATATTACTGTAGTCGAAGGGAGTGGTAGAGGTCAGGCGGGTAACGGCGGGAAGCGATGTCGTCGTGGTCGTAGTGCCACTTTACCGCGCCACAGATCGGCGGGTTTCCCTCCGCAGTTGTAAATGCTGTCGAGAGCGAAGCGGCCGCCTCTGAATACGGTAATATTAATGTCACTGTTGTCGGTGTCGGAGTGGGGAGAAAAACCAGGAACTGGGGCCTGGAAGGCGGTGGCGACAACGACGGTGAAGACGAGAGCGGAGGCAGGGCTGGTATTTTTATTGGAGGAAGACGAAAAGAAGGCTATGTCGGCACTTGGAGAAGCGAAGAGATGCCACTAGCTTCGGCTTTGGTGCCAGCAGAAGATGGAGGCTGAGAATGAAGACGGGGATCTGTAGCATAAGAAAGGAGACAAGTAGTTGTAATTGTTTTTTTGTTTTGTTTTTGTTTTTGTTTTTGTTTTTTGTTTTTTTGTTTTTTTTACAGTAGTAGAAGTAGCAGTAATTGTTGTTGTTATCAATGTTATTGTTGTTATAGGGAAGTTTGAATCGAATGGGAATTCTCCTTTTACGTCCCAGACCTGTAGTCGCTGATGGCGAGTGCGTGTTTGTTGTTGTTGTTGACCGCGTCGATAACAGGGATATCCAATATTCTTTCCTTGGCGTATAACAATTTCAAGTATTCCCTGGAAGGATTGCAAGAAAAAATATGATTAAGTGATAGAGAAAGAAATTAACGAGAAAATGCACAAGCGTACATACATATGAACAAGTTTTATCAATTTACATTCGTTTAAATGTGTGTGTGCGCGCGCGCACAAAGAAGATGGTGCTGAAAAGTGCTAAGCCCGATTCAGTTTCCAAACTGATCAAGTGACCAAACATCAGATATTGGGGTGGGGGCTAGACAGGGAAGGAATTCTTGGTCGGGCTGAGAACCTTTCAGCGACCCTCGTGTGTATGTGTGTATTCAGCAGTCATTCATATAATCAGAATTGCTAAGCACAAAATAGTGGTATACATTTATTCGCCTTTAGCATAGGAAGATTTACACAGATGTCTGCATCCGCACGTTACTCGTAAATAATAAATGAGAGTGCACAAAAGGATTCAGAATCACAAAACACATTCAGAAATACACGCAATTAGTCATTTACATATAATAAACACACGAATTCAACATTCACTCTAATAAAGTTAACGAAATTGAAAATTTCACACAAAATTACTCATATACATACATACACACACACACACACACACACACATATATATATATAAATAATTTATGACAAAATAGAAACAATTATTCTTTATATATATATATATATATATATATATATATATATATATATATATATATATATTGTGTGTGTGTGTGTATTCGTAAAACGAATCACAAAAATAGAAAAGATAAAGGCTACGTATAGATTTTCAAAATTTGCAAAACTTTGCACTTATATCAAATAACAAATTCAACCCTGGATTTAGACGCATCTGTGTATGTATGTGCACAAAGACATACTTATATTCCTACAAATACTCTCATTAAAGCATTCAAATACAACACGAATAGAAACACACACACATATATATATATATATATATATATATATATTCATACAAGTTTTCATATGCTATAAATATGAACGGCTTTATAGTATTGTTAGAATTAGAAACAGGATTTTTGTCTACGTTCGTTTAAGGCTAATGTTTTTTTAGATTGAAAATGAAAGTTTTAACTGGCCCACGCATATACACATATATTTGGGTGGGTCTATGCATATGTAACGACGAAGTTTTACTTACACAAGGAAATCACTGAAACAGATAAATATAACAGAGCCGCAGAGATATTCATGTCTACACGGATCCATGCAAAAAAACACCAATACGCCTGCCCGCATGCATGCTGATTAAGCAAGCATACGATCAGCCACGCGTGTGCGACCACGGACAAGCGTTGGGACACGAGTTCATCTCATCAAAAGAGCTAAACGATTGTCGATAAACGCGTAAAATATTCTGCGCTCTCCCATGTACAAAAATTCCTATCCAGTTTGGTGGAATTTAAGTTTTCACTTATTTAGATCTATTTAATTATTTGATAAGCATTTTTTAACAACTTCATTCAATCATTAAAAATCTTCCTTACTTTCGCGATGAAAAAGATTACCATTTCCCTTTAGGTTCTACGCGATCATGGCTCTCTACTGCTTCCTTTCTGTGAATTACCATGTCTGTATTGGAAAAAATAATAGTGATTTTCTTCAAAGTTTTGTCTTTTTATTTGGGTGATTACCGGCCCCAATCTGCTCTGCTATTTAACACACACATGAGAGAAGGAAACAATTCGCGCCTTTCCCAGGGAAATGGCTGCAACAGTAGGAATTTGAACAGTGCTTCCTTTTTCTGCAGTGATATTGTTTAGTTATTGGCACATACGAATTATTTAATAATTAAGTTTCCTGACTTTCTCTTTTTTTTATCTTGGATAAAGCTGCAAAAGTTTTAAATAACGTTTATTAAAAGAAATACTTCGGACAAAATGTATCCATGAATATTTATATATGAATTATCACAGATTTCTAAAGGCATGTTTACAATTTTGGATGCTTAAAATGCATTTCGTTTGTTCCTACATTTAATTTAATCAATAGCAATTGTGGACTTAATGAAGTATTTGTGGGGGTTTATGTATCAATTTAAGAGAGAAAAAATAAATATTAAAAATACTTTGAAATGTTTCTATGTATCTCAGATTGATAAGATATTTATTGGATTATAATTTCTTGCGAAATATATATATATATATATATATATATATATATATATATATATATATATATATATACATACACACACACACACACACACGTTTGTATATATATATATATATATATATATATATATATATATATATATATATCACCCTAAGCAAGGCCCTCCTGGGTATGATTATAAAATACATCCGGCGACAATGGGGGTTTGAGGAGCGTTGAGCCATCTCTTAATTGCTATTGTTTCCAGGTTCACCCTGACCCAGGGTTGTAGTACCTGTTAGGGTCCCTGTGGTGGGAAAATACTGAACCTCCAAACAAGAACAAAACACTATGAAAATATTTTTTATAGTAAAAATTCCAGCAATAGTTTTAAAAAATCAAATAAAATACCAAAGCTCCCAAGAAAATTTAATTTCTGCACTAACTGACCAATAAGAAGTTGATATGTCGTTAAACAAGCAAACCGCAATTAAGGCAGTAAAGCCACTAAGACGCAAGGGATTGCTGGGTGTGGAAGAATTAAAAAAACACAGAAACATTACTAAGGAGCGCGAACAAGGGAGCGGAAATCAGGAGGACAGTAGATAGCGATTGACATTACACTTAAATCTTTGTAGATTAAAGTTGGCTAGAAAGCATGGAGCCAGAAGGGTGTGATATTTTAAGAGACAGATGACATTGTTTCTGACAATTAGAGTTAAAACATCGACAATATTAGTTATAGGAGATGAATTTAAAGCCTGGCATAATTAACACATTCGCGATTTGACAGAAACTAAAAAAAAAAAAACAATACTTTATCTAGTATTTTGTTGTCGAATTGTCAGTCCTTTGCAAAATTGAGCGTTTTAGATTTTAAAGACCATATTACATATACATATACATATAAATAAAGGTGCTCGCTGATTGAGTGATTGACGCCGCTCGTAATGGACAGCCAACGTTCAAAGAAAAATGTGTTGCCTGACAATGTCGATTGTGTTCAAAAATATCGGAGCAAGATGGATATCAGCGTTGAATGGAACAATCTATAACCTTCCTCTTTTTATCAAATCTCATTTCGCTCACACTTTAAAATCTTTTTCTGTTGAAATGTATTATTCATGTAGACATTTTTCTCGGAATTTCTTTTTCATTTATTTATAAATTGCTTTTTAAGCTGAATCTTAAATATTATGGTAATTCACGTCGTTTATTTTTAATTGGTTCCTCAATGTCTTTTTTAAGGAAAATTGATATCAACTTGAATTTTTATCTGATTTCTTTGTTCTCTAGCCTTTTCGCAAATGTTTAGCATGTGCAATACTACGGAAAGTTGCCACTGTATTCCTGTATATACTATTTTTACGACTTTGAAATAGTTACTATTAGTAAAAATAGTATACAATTTTGACGACTTTAAAATAGTTACACGCTATCACATAGAAGATGATTAGCGGAATGTTGGTGCGTTTCGCGTATGCAATCAAAGGAAAGTTCTCAAATGTTCAAGTGAATAAAAAATGAAAATATCTTTAAATGAACACACAAACGTCTTTCTGATAAGTGAATATTTATTTTTTCGTCTGTTTATTTGTCGATGCCACGCCAATATTTACAGATTTAAGCTGACTTACTGGCATTTCACTTCCAATCACTTTACCGCTTAAGCATGTTAAATAAACTCGCCAAGTCTTGGTAGATTGTTTTTATTTGTCGTGTATAATCGCACATTGGTTAATATTTAAACTATTCTTTGGCCTCAAAATACTCATTAAATAGAAAAAACATGGCGGTAAGTTTCCTTCGAAATGTCAAGGTTTTTTTTTAACAAAGTTGAACAGTATGGTTAATATGGCGTTAAAATTGATCTCTGTTGGTTCTGGATGGAAATATATTTCATTCCTTCATATAAATTTGTGCTGATTCGAGTTATTGATTCAGCACCGGTGAATAAACAGCCTTAACTAAGCTACACCTGCAGTGATGACTGTTTCGAAATGAACTTCCATTTGGAAAATCTACCATTCACATGCTTCAGTAATCAAAGTGTTAATGGGCAAAACGGATGCTTTTTTTCTCAACACAAAGAATCCCATGCGGTTAGGGGTCTGCCTATACATTAACGGATAGTTATATTTCCCTGTATAAAGTAACGAAGTCGAAAATTGTTGCTTGAAAATCTACATATTCATTCCGTTGTTGCTGAGAGAAATTTTATTTTGTTCTCTTTGCTTATGTTACTATTTGAATCATTAGATTTATGAATAAAATATAAATTTAAAATATTTCTAATTTAATCAAAAATAAAGTTTATCGGTATTTATTGATAGTATAGTATACTCTGGCATAAGGCTAAAGTAGTGGGACACCTAGTAAGGACGACCTGTCGTGGTTTACTAGGTTAATACGTGTATCGTATTGCTTAAGAACGTGGGCGATAATGGCGATCATGTTTGTCCTTTTAATATCCATTCTACTCCCTGTTCATTTACACAAGGTCGTTACTTGCTCTTTCTTAATATGTCCTGGGAGTGTTCAATTCTCCAAGCCTTCTTTCATCATTATGTATCCTAGAAATTTCACTTGCCTCTTTCTGATTCTAAATATGTTTTTTTCTTACTTACAATTCTGTAAAACTTCCTTGTTACATACATATTTCCCCATTATATTCTCAACATCCTTCTGCAGAGCCAGGAATTCTTTTAGCATTTTCTGCCATATAAGAGAACGGTTATTACATAGCAGTTCAGTCCTATCTTCTAACGAAATTTTCCATCGTCGTTTTCCTCCGTAGCTTGTATTGTAGCTTTTAATATTTACTGCCGTGGCAGTTGTATTTGAAAGCATTTCTAAGGGTTTTGAATTGAATGTTGAGCACTAAAAAGAAATGTCACATTCTAAAGAGTAATATGCAAAAAGTTTCTCCCTTTTTGGATAATTTTGTTCATACAGAATTTTTTCTATTCAATTCAACCATCCCAAAATATTACATTCATGTAATGTTTATTAATCTTTCAAAACTTTAGAAAGTATTTTAAAACGAAAACATTTCGTCCTATTTGTTCTTTACTTGACGACTCAGCATAATGTTTTCGAAGTCCTCATCATAAGAATTTTTCAAGTATTTAGACATTTTCTAAGAGTAAATGGTTGTGTATATCCATAAATAGAATATATAGAATCATGGCTGTGTATATGAAAAAACAAAACAAAAAAAAAACTCGTTCACAGCTTGAAATTTAGAAAATTTCAAACGGTGAAATTTACGTAGAAGATTTTACATTCGAAAATTTCGCACATATAATAAGCGTTGATAAAAAATATATTCTGTAATAGTTAAAGTATTCTTTGTTCTGAAGAATGAAGAATTGCGAAATTCTTACTCGACCTCCTATAAGTATCGTGAAGCAATATTTTTGGTTCAATAATTATTTCTCTGTTATTGAGCAGTTTATTGGCAGAAATTCTGTTCGCCTTAACATACGTTGGATTATATAACTTTACGAATATCAATAGGTGTCATTACTATTATTTTATTAGTTGCTAAGAAATTTGGTTTACTGTGTCGTGCAAGACAATCTTTCTCTCCAGAATCTATTTTACTTATCTATAAGTCTACCATTCATCCAGAATATTGCTGCCACATATGGTCCGGTGCTCCTGCTATATGTCTAGCAATATTATTGGTCCTGATCTGACGTCTCGGCTTCAGTCCCTTGCCTATCACCGTAAAGTTGTCTCGCTGTGCCTTTACTAGAAATACTTTCATGGTAATTATTCGGATGAACTCTTCGTTATGATAACAGACTGGCTTTGAGGTATCATCGATTTACAGTTGAGTTGGCTAAATTCTATGCTAACAGTTTCTTTTCTCGCACTTCTCCCTTGGGATTTTATTGACTTGAGGAGTTGATCCCAGCCCGCAGCACCATTGGAAAGTGCCTGAAAACCATTCCACGGGTTGATCCAAGCCTTGTCAGTGAAATTCGGTAGATGGAATTGTTCGTCGATGGTTGTGATAGCACAGAGTTACAAGTCATCATGACCGAGGGTTTGAACGTACTGTCCTTGTTCAAACTGCTGATCACGCCAGATAATTTCTCCCAGAAACTAATTAAGGTTTGCTCAGCGTAGTTGCAATATAAACAACAGGTGAGCCTCTTTGGGTGCCGAACAAATACAAATATGGCTGAGCAGGCGCCTACAACTGGGATTGGCTAAC
Source organism: Acanthosepion esculentum (assembly GCA_964036315.1). Taxonomy (NCBI): domain Eukaryota; kingdom Metazoa; phylum Mollusca; class Cephalopoda; order Sepiida; family Sepiidae; genus Acanthosepion; species Acanthosepion esculentum. The sequence continues at coordinate 61,793,595 of OZ038479.1, read as the reverse complement.
CACCACCCTAACAGACAAGCATACTCAAATATATTTATCATTGCAACGAAATATAAATAAATCATTCATTTTCTAAAAGTTCAACAGAAAAGAATATGCTCCTAATTAACTGAGAATGCACTTGACAAAAACGTCATAGCATCTTTCTAAGATTTTTCTTTTTTTTCATGCGTAAAGAGAATGAAAAGCTAAGAAAACTAAAATTCCAGGAATAACAACAACGCCATGCAAATTAATCCCTCAAGAAATATAGACTTAGGCAAAAACTTTGGGTCCACCTTGCATTTCTTTTATAAAAAACACCTTAAAACGAGATATTTTGTACATTTTTTAAGTAAAAGATAAAATTTCAGTAACTACAATGTATTTACGCTTATTTTGACAGAAGATAAGCACTTACCTACAGAAAATATCATACACCATCATATTTTTTTCGTCAATAAAGCCATCACCTGTCTTAATTACTGCTTTACAAATTGTTGGTACTCTTTCCAACAGTTTTTGAAAAAAAGATTACATGGCACATTCTGAAAAAGCTCACTCTCACTCTTTGTGTATTCTCTTCGAACTCTCCTATCCAATTCATGTCATACTAATTCAATGAGTCAGGAGATGGATGCGGTCATAATTTCTCTTTCATTTTTTTTTCTTTTTTTGACTAGAAGTAATTTTGGCATAATTCGGAAGAGTGTTTTTGATCGTTGTCTTGTTGAAAGGTAGATTTTTCCCCAATTATGCGTAAACCAGATGGTAGAGCATGTCTTCGTAAAATCGAATGATACTGTTCTTTTTTTCATGATTCCTTGGATCTGAATCAAATCTCCATGCCATTTCGCAATCTCAAAACGTCTGAGAGGTTAATGATGAAAAACAAAATGTTTCTCATAAAAAATATTAATAATTTAGCAAAATATGTTATGGACAGACGAATCCAAATAAGAGGAGCCTGGAGAAATACGGAAAAATAAAAGCAAATACACTGTAGTAACTAAAATTTTATCTCTTACATTAAAAAACAACAGCAAAAAAATCTCATTTTTATATATATATATATATATATATATATATATATATATATATATATATATATATATATATATATATATATATATATATATATATAAAAAAAAAAAAAATAAATAAAAAAATTACTTTAAATGTTATTTTTAGTAGATACCAATATGAGTACACGCTCTGTGTATTTTTTTCTTCGTTTACCGATGAGAATATTCGAGAAATTTTACTAGAGGAAAAATGCACCCTCTAGCAAGATCCGAACCTGCGTTCCCCTTTGCAGGAGAAATCGTCATTACATCTGATGTGCTTTAACCATCTTGGCTACTAAGCGCGTTGCGATTAAGCGAGGTTCTATTTTGCCATTTAAGCATACTTTGAAAGTTCACAACTGTGCAGTTTCGTATTCAAGGCGTAAACAAAGCAATTTTTAAAAATGTAATTGATTATTATTTATTAATCCGACATTTTTATTACTTTAAATCGGATAGTCATCAAAATATGTTCGGTTAATATATATATATATATATATATATATATATATATATATAAGGGGGTGCTAAAAATGTTGTCTGATCATCTAAGAAGCCCGCCCTTTCCACAAATTTTCTGATGTTTAGTTATTTGGTTATATTTTGAGAAATGAGTTGGGCCATGCACTTTTCAACACACACCTACCTACCTACGATTATCCTACTGTGGTATATGTGCGTAATACATTGTAAGCAGCTCTGAGTCATGGGGAGAAAAGAAATGTCAAAGACTCTATCTGGCTCTATGAAAAGAAAGAAGTGTGGTATCTGAGCGAAAAAAGCAATGTCTGATATTTTTGTCGAATTCCACTTTGTAATCTTGTTAAATGTTAATAAAATAAAGTTTTATATAAAATAAAAAATTAATCTTTATTCTAATGAATCAACATATTAAGTTTAATCATTACGCAATATGAAATATATTTTCAAACAATGAATATATATGCGTTGTTTTTCTTTTCTCCATTTTTAATTTTTTTGGTGGCTGCTTTTGTGAAACGTAATACTTGAAAAAGTGAACGGTTTGTTAGTTTAATAAAAAAAAAAGTAGGAAGATTACGTCCGCGGACGTCTTAGATTGGCACCGGGGTGGAGAAAAGGGGAGGAGAGGATAGAGAAAGAGATAATTTAAAATGTTTTTTTTTCAGTTAATTGTCTTTCGAATAAACGAACATCCTGCGATTTCTATAGCATAGTCATTATGGAAAAGCAGCGAGAGAACGAATTAAAAGAAATAAGATTGAGAGGAAAGATTCGACAACACAGAAAGACTGCGAAAAAGTCGTTGTAGAGTGAATGAAAAAGAGTGGCCGGGTTACTTGTAAAATGAGAGAAGCTTGATGAAAAAAGAAGAAAAAAATAATGAATAAGACAGAAAGGGAACAATAGCAAGAAAATAAAAGTTATAAACAGAATCATTGAAAATAATATAAATATATGGGACCGATTTAGTATCCGCTCTATGAATTAATTATGCCCTCGGTGTACGGCACTTTGTTTCAGGCATGAATCATTCAATTGTTGCCAAAATGGAAAAGTGTACATTCCACTATAGAACTGGTACCTACCAACTGTTCGTGCCTTTCTTGAGGGAAACATTGACGAAGACGTTAATTTCAGTGACAATTCCCGCACTTGTAATAGCTTTTGTGTCATTTGGAGCATATATTCGAGTACCTCATAAAAGGAACTACTGTCCAAAATGTAAGGCAAAACATACCACTACAAAATTTTTTTTATCTATAATATGAACAGAGGCAATACAGATAACAGTATGTTGTTGAGGCAGCACATGTTACAAGGACAAAAGTTAAGGTTCTACCAAACTGTCTGCCAAATATTGTGGAAATTCTAAGATGTCCCCAATCACTCTATTCTCAGGCGTACAAAAATATGTCTGAGCATCAAAATTACATCGAACGAATGAGTGTAATAGGGAGACATTTAATAATATATTTTTGACGCAGTAGCGATAGTTGATTTAACAAATGTTCTATTTATAAAATTACAGTCATTTTTACTGGAGATGAAAGTATGCCACCTGTTATTAAATCCAAGTGGCAATCTGATAAGAAATAATTTTCATTCCACTTGGATTAATATGGTGAATTCCTCCTTGCAGCATGTTCCTGAACATCAAACATACGTCAGTATAAAATCACGAAATTTTACTTATCGACTGAGGCAAGATTTCAGTCTTATTCACAAAAGTAGAAAAATCTTTCAACAATATTAAATGAACGCTTACATATACATTGAACACGGTCGGTTGCAGTTCATTGAAAGGAATCAAGCTCAGTTTCACACGTCAGCCTACAATGAATTAACTGATCATTTGCATTATTTACAGTTATTGCTGTTCATCCTTGTATTCGTCCATCTTCATTCGGTAGCAGCCATTGCGATATGGTGCAGAATTATCAGGATTCTGTGGCACTTGCTGTTAAATATGGAATACCTACTTTTACACTTACATTCCAAATTGTCCTCAAAGGGAAAATAGTCTTTGCATTAAAGAGCGATCTGATCTCAATTGGCCAAGTGAAGGATACACATTTGGGGGAATTACTTAAAGAACCTTCCATTTTGAGAATACCTGTTTATATGCATGTTATTAACTTTCGAAAATAAGAACAACCTGACTGCCACATTATTTTACGAGCAGTGTACAAAATATGAGAGAAGCATCTTGTTTATGCAGGAATTCTAAATTCAGTTGAAAGTTTTGAGCTCCATGAATTTGTCAGTTTATGATTCCTGGATCTATTGATGTGTTCAATTAGAATTGTGTGTGTGTGAAAAGCGTGATATGTACAAAAAATAAATAAATAAATAAGTAAATAAATAAAATAAAATTAGACGAAAGAATATTGTGAAGAAACAACAATCAATGTAAATGATTATCCAGTTTCGCGTCAGAAATGTGATGGTTTTGAACAGTTGGATACTTTCAAGCAGATATCTATCCGTTCTCTCCTTGACGTAAATATTAAAATAATAGATAATGACTAGCAAAGACACAAGTATAACAAAGAATATAACTTTTCTACTATCTATGATTTCAGGGTTTATGATAATCCTACAAAATTCTTTAGTTTTCAAAATAAACGTGAAATTTTCACAGCTACTGCTCGTATCTATATATACATTCACACACACACACACACACACACACACACACACACACACACACACATGCAAAGCTCTTCAGTAAAATGAATTTGAGCACTGACTGATTGGCGTTTGTTTACATTCGAAATAACAATACGCTAGAATTAGCTGTTTCTCTCTGCGCAGTGATGATAGCTTAGAAACTCTGACTGACACCAAATCGGTCGCTTTTCGGTTCAGGCTTAAGACATTCGGGTGTCTAGTCGCACTGAGTAGCTATGACACAGCAAAACAATACTGTCTACGAATGATGACACACACACACATATGTGTGTGTGTGTGTGTGTGTGTGTGTGTGTGTGTCAAAAATACTTTTGCAAACTTTGGGGTCAGTTTCCTCACACCAAAACAAAAGTTCATATAAACATATGTCCGCAAATCCTTCGTTTTCGAGTTGTTTAAAGAAAGTTTACGGTAGATGGCGTTGTGTTGGCATGGAGACTAGGTTACATTTGTCATTTGTATACATTCGTGGCTAGTCTCTCTTCAACGTTTAACTTGTGTAGCAGTGACTTAACTGGGAAGTGTTCCGTTTAACAATACCAGGATATTCATATGAGCAGAAAAATAAGATATGGCCGCGTGACTGTTAATGGACACGATGCTGCACGGCTGTATCAGATTGCATTTCCAGACCGAAAGTAGCCGAGTTATTCAACCTTTGCTGCTGCTTATCGTCACGTTGCTGAGACATGATCCGTGGCACCACAAACCATGGATCGAGGAAGACCGACATCTGCTCGTACGCCTGTCTACGAAGAACACCTTCTAAAGGCTGTCGGAGACAATCCAGGTATTAGCAAACGTCAAGTGGTTGTAGCATGTCGTACATCTCATAGTACCGCATGGACGGTACTTCAAGAGCAGCTCCTCTATCCGTATAATTTGCAACGTGTGCAGAATCTTTTGCCTTCTGAACACACGGGAGAACTTTTGCCGATGGTTTATTGCAAAAACTGCGGATCGGTTGTTTGTCTCTTCAGTCTTGTTTACGGATGAGGCAACATTTGGAAGAGACACATTTCCAGACTTGCTAGATGGTGTACGCCTACTAATATGAAGATGCATGTAGTTCATACATGATGGAGCTCCAGCACATTTTAGTCACATTGTTAGCGATGCACACAAGGACCCATTCCATAGCCTGCACGTTTCCCCAACCTCAATTTTTGAATCCAGAGAAGCTTCATCAACGACTCATGGGAGCCTGCGAAGCCATTCGACACTATGTGGGCGTATTTGAAAGGGTCCACCAGTCAATGATGTAACGGGTACATGCGTATGTAGAAGCAAGTGGAAGACATTTTGGACATTTGTTATGAGTTGTTGTGCTGAGGTAAACGATGGCCTTTCGGACATATGTTTATATGGACATTTTACCTTGTTTTGGTGTCAGGAACCCGCCCCCAAAGTTTGTAAAGTATTTTTGGATTCTATCTTTGATTATACATTTAACAGCGTCTACAGTAAATTTTAAACTTAACTAAAAAACGAAGGATTTGCGGACATTTTTATACGGACTTTTGTTCTTGTTTTGGTGCGAGGAACCCGCCCCCAGTTTGTAAAATAATTTTTGATGCACCCTGTATATTAATATGTTTCTGAGATGTGGACATATTTTTAATTTCTGAATAAGGCTAGTACATTATGCTTGCTGTTGAAGTTGTTAAGGATTTTCTTGATTACACATCCTTTGCAATCGCACTACCAAAATCTTTGAAAAGCTGTGCCATGTCCATTCAGGAGATGGTCAGTCATGGCTCTCCGCAACTACCTGCCTTTATAGCTCTAAGTAAGGTTAGTATTTTTGTTATCCTTCTTAGTCTGTGTTCTGCCAACTAATTACACAAGCTCTTTAAGTAGGTCATTTGCTGCTTTCTCCCGGCTCTCTTACTTTCAATATGTCTTGAAGTCTCAAATTATCCAAGCCCTCAGCCATCATTATGTGACAGAGAAAATTCAACCCATTCACGCTCGAAGTATAAGTGTTCTTTTTGTTCTTATTTTCTATAAAACTTAGTCGTTCAGTCTATGGCTTTCACAGCATCCTTTCGTAGAATCACATTTCTGTTGCCTCAAGTCTCTTCTTCATCTGCAAAGAGATATTCCAGCATTCAATGCCATATAGAATGACCGATATTATATAACAGTTCAGTACCCTTTTGTTTATTTCTAACAAAATTCTCCTCTTACTTTTGTTAACTTTTGGGAGTCATCTTTTTTTATTCTAACGCACCTTCGGATTTCGGTGTTATATTTTCCGTCCTCTGTTAAAACATTTCCGAGATGTTTCAATTCTTGTACTTGCTAGATTTTCGCATCTCCAATTTGTAGCTCACATCTTGGGATATTCCTTTTGATGACAACCGTATATTCTCTCTTCGTATTTAGTTCTTTTTTGTCAGTTTCTTTTAGTACATTCTGTAGGAGTTTTTGCAGTTTCATTTTCTGCGTCTTCTGTCAACGTTCTGATAGGACTTCTAATTCTCTTACAGTCGCTTCACTGTAAAGATTGCATAAGTCCGTTGAGAAGACACAACCTTGTCTTACTCCCCTTTCTATTTTTGTGTATTTACTGAATTCATTTTCTATTCATATGCAGACGTTTTTCTCCGAGTAAAAATTCAGCATTATTTTAATATATTTCCCAAATAAATCAAGTTTCCCTCGCAATTCAAACATTTTTTTTCGCTGTACCTTATCAAATGCTTTTACATAATCTATAAAGCATGTAAACATCCTTTTGCATTTTTCTTGCGCTTTCTGGTATCATTCTGAAGATAAATGTAGAATTCTTTGTTGCAATGTCTTTAACGAACCCGCACGCTTCTATTTCCGGTTTTATTCGACTGCATGTTCATCAAAATTCGAATATGTTTTGTTATACTGATGGATTTCGTATTCATTTACACCTGCCTTCTTAAGTAGCTCTATGAAAACACATCTACTAATGTATTGTGGTATATCACAACTGTTGTATATTTTATTTATTATATCTGTAATTTTGTCAATGCCGAAATTATCTCAGGCCGTCAGCATCTCTCTTACGATTCTATCTGGTCCTGCCGATTTACTCTTGCTCAATTTGACTCGTGGTGATTTCACTTCAGAATTTAATATTTCTGGTCTTGACATATTTTTGTGTACTCGACACAAACAAACATTTCGGCAATTTCTACACACACTACGCCCCAAAAAGAAATCTCGAGTTCAAATTCGAGAAAAACTTGTAATGCCAAAAATATTCTCTCCATTTAACACTCCTTGTCTAGTCTAACAAATTCCAGATTTTGAAAAAAATTTTGAAGTGATTGAGTCAATTTTTTAATAAGAAAATACACAATTTATCTTAAAGGTTCCTTGAAAGCCAGTGACAATACTTTGTTAACTGAATAATTATGCCATGCATTTATGACGACGGAACGTCGCAAGCCTTTCGATATTCTATCGCTATATCCATGAAAAGTCTTCAGAGGAACTTAGTTCCACCAGTATTAATCTTCACTCCTAAGACCAGCCATGCCACAAGCATTGTAATGAACTAGCCTCATTCCCTTCGTATTCCACTGGTGAGGTGTAAGTTCCACTCGATCATCTCTTCCATGATCAATCTTAACTTGTTCAAGTCAAAGGTTAACAATTATCTTTCCCACATATCCCCATATCCCACATATCCCCATATCCCCATAAACTGTACCTCTTACTCTGTAACCCTACATATCGAGTGACTCTTGTGCCTTGTACAGTGTGAAAATTAGTGTTAAAACACTTTCTGTCAACCTAAGTGTAAATTAAAGAATATACCTTAATTTATTGTAAACACAACGCTTCGGCCAAGTTCAACGTGACCAGGTTTTATTTTGGGGGCTGATATGAGATATCTGTTGAGTGATGTGTTATTTTTATCCCATTGATGCAAGCTCTTGTTTGTTCTTGTATATTCTGATCGTTTCTTAAATTATTTTACTACCTGATCCAGGGACTGAACTAAGGACAACTATGACATTAAGATGTGTTTAATCAACTCCTGTATATACTTAAATTATTTTACTACCTGATCCAGGGACTGAACTAAGGACAACTATGACATTAAGATATGTTTAATCAACTCCTGTATATACTAAGTCACCAACCCTAAGTGAATAACACTATACTTTGGTAGACAATAGTCAGAAGAGACTTGTGTATATGGCGAGGATGGGTACCAAATAGAATCTACAACGTTCCATAACTAAAGCCTAACGATAATTAAATCCAGTCCTCAAAATGTACATAGAATTTTATTTCTTAGGCAGTAACAAAGTTAGATTTGTTCAAGCATTGGAACAGTGGCAGTTATAACTAAGCGTCCTCACTCCGAGTGAATTTGAAATGTGAATGCTCAGAAAGTGCGGTATTAGAAGTGGAGGCTGCGGTTTCTGGGTAAATATTGCCTGGAGGGTGCGGTACCATACGTATGCATGCATCTATGCTAACATAAAGATTCTGGTTCAAATGTAGATGTCGATGATATATTTATACATATAAAGTCTTACATAATGCATCCACGAATATGGCTGGAACAATGTTGTGGTTATTTTGGAAAACTAATTCCTCCTCTAACATAATGCGAGAAACAACTTCAAACCTATGAGTGATTATTTCGGCCGAGGATCAGTTTTACATCATCACATACCTATTTTTTACAATTCTACACACACACACACACACACACACACACACACACACACACACACACACACACACACACACACACACATTTATATTAGCTCCTTTGTCTTAATCATTTTATCTCTTAATTGATTTAACTTTCTCCTCCCCCACGGTCTCCATCCGAATATTTACAACGAGAAAGTTGTATAAATTACGAGATAAAATGCTAAACAAAAGGGTAAGGTTTCTCTCTCTCACACACACACACGCACACACACACACGCACGCACGCACGCGCACGCGCTTTCTACCTCCTCTCCTACACCCTCTACTTATAAACAGTGTTTGAGATAAAAATGTCCAATGTTTTCATCTTTTCTTTACCACGATGGCGGTTTTACAGAACGACCGACTTCATTGGGTAATTCGATTTGTTTAGATCTACTTTCTTCTCATATACACTTTCCTATCAAAGTGAGCACAAAACTAGTTTGCTTCCTTCGTCAGCAGTCGGAGTAAGAAGACATGTGAAGCTAGAATTCTTAAACTAGTAGTACTTTTAAAATATACTCTGTTTACGGGTACAATATCCAACTTAAACATACCTGTTTACCTAGAAACTTTATACCTTCATTTCTGGAACATTAAATTGGGTTAACTTTTTAATTTTGTTCCTGTAATGCTAAGGACGAATCTATATAGTTTAAGTAAAGTATTTGTCCCTGCATAGTTTACTATCAGTTTCCTACTGTAGATAAATTCTGTAACTAAAGCGAGACGTGAATATAACAAAAGAATCTCATGGTATTTAATATGAAGGTCCTACTTGAACCTCTTAAAATGATACGAGATGCAGTCATTTGTTTTTTGAAAATGGTAAAACTTTCTTAAGAACACTAATACTCAAAATGTCACCAATCAGATCATGTATGAAATTATTTTATATATATATATATATGATAAAAAGCATTCACTTTAATTAAAGTATTATAAGGTGATGTTAAAAAGTTCTCGGTCCTTTGATCTGAGTTTAGAAAGTTAGACTGAAAGCTTTTCAGCCACACCTATTTCGTATATGTTGAATTAATCTTTACAAAATCCAGTAGTCCAGAATTTTTAACATTCACTATTCATTTCTTTTCCTTTCGAATAAAGAGTTAGATTCAAGTAACTTTGTTGACACAAAATACGAAAAGATGCTGTAAAGTTATTTTTGCGGTCGGGCAAAAATAACTACAGTTTCTCTTCTAATGTTAGCTTATTGAAATACTGTTTCTATGAAATGGGTAAGGTTGCGAACTTTTCAACATACCTTCCCATAAATTGCTACAAAAGAAAAAGAACGGTAAACTTTAGGAGTTAAGATTTAAAAAAAAAACTAATCACGAAGTATTGTGTATTTACTGAATTCATTTTCTATCCGTATGCAGTTGGATGCATGAAGTATGCATGAAGTTCTGGATTATTCTAATACATTTCCTAAATAAATCAAGCTTACCTCGCAGTTCAAACAGTTCTTTGTTTTGTACAGTATCGACCACTTTTGCATAATCTATAAAACATCCTACTGCATTTGAATTTGTCTTTAGTATTCTGGGCATAAATGTTCCTTGTTACAGTCTCTTTAAGGAAACCGTAAGGTTCTTGTCCTATTTCTATTTTCCGATGAAATTTTAATTTGTACCTAGCTTCTTAGGCAGCGCTATGAAAATGGAAACATTAAGGTTTTTCCGGTATGCCACCACAAGTTGAAAACAGAACTGATAATTTTTGTCTGCTAAGTTGCTACTTTAGTGTACATACATATATATGTTTGTTAAATGAGTATGGCCATCATTGACAAATTTGATCAATATTTTTAGTTCTTGTGAGTATGACAATGGTTATTGAAGACAGCAAGTGACTTGCAATGCTTATTGTAGACGTGGCAAACTAAGTTATTCTTGCCAGTTTTGTAAATTCCGTTCGCCTTTCTCGTGAGTTTTGATGCGACGGCTAAGAACGGAACAATTTCTGCAGGTTTTCTGACTCACACCGTATAAGTCATTGACAGAGTAATACTGATCACAATTTGTCGAAAGTTTACCAATATGACTCTTCTTGTGACTAAAAATGCCTACATTAGAAAAACTCTATCACATTCGTCGCATAGAAATTGATGGATTACTGGATCAATAATTTCTCCTTTTCTAGATTTACGCTTGACATTTTCCCAACTCGTTGCATGTTCTTGTCAGATCTCAGTGCCTTCATGTATTGTACGTATCCACTTATTTCGATTACAAGCAGCAGCTTCCTACTCAGGATCTTCAATATGGCAGGCTGCAAGAGATTCTTTTAAACAGTTCTTGCTGCTTTTCCTTGTTTTTATGCTGTGGTCGAGTGTCGTAAAGCAACTCGCTGTAAAGAAATTGCAAATGATATGGCCTGCACAATGAAGCCTGTGGCGATGAAAGTGCGTTTCGATGCTGATTGCAATGGCCTTTCCTAGGACCACTGTGACTGTCATGTGGGATATCCAGTGGATACAAAGAAATGATCTTCGACATCGTTGGTGGAATCTCTCTAGATAGTCTAAATATCTGCAGTACACAACCCATGACTTACGTATGATATGTAGAGGGCTATCCTTGTGCACTTAAGTTCTCTCTGAGAGTCGTCTTGATCTTATAGAGTTGCAAAAGTATCAGTTGCCTTATTTATACATGTATATATAAGTGCAGTGGTTACCGGCGCAGGAAGTTGGATCGGCATGACGAGTTCAAATTCTAGCAGAGATTGTTAGGTTCACTTTCGCACAAATACTCTTGGGAATGGTATGAATCCATTTCTTATTCTCCCAGTTATGGGTTAAGTAGTCGAGTAAACTAGACTTCATATATATATATATATGGGTAATTTTGTGATTTGGTTCTAAAATTAAACTGTTAGCTCCTTATACGTTACAAACGACGGGTGAAGCCACTATATATATATATATATAAGATAGATAGGAAAATGGAGAAAAAGAGTTTACTTTTTGTTTTGATTTCAAATTAAAAGCTTATAAGTTGCATACTTGCATTTTCCATCTGTCAATATTATGGATACTATTAAAGTCCTTTATTTCGCTTGCTATGTATATATAGGAAGGTTTCTGGTACCTCAATGCATTACCCACCAAAAAGTATCCGCGCGAAAGACTTCCCTGCTTGTATTATCCAACTGGTCAAATATATCCGCTTAGATCAAGCATGCCACTTCAGAGATAGGGAGCCATTATTTAAAAAAAAAAACCTCCCCTATATTCCATATACAATACTTAAAGTGTGCGTCTTTTGAACTTACATGCACTCATGCATAGAGGCTTTTCTTTACCCTCCAACACTAACACGTAAACAATCAGATGCATAAATTCCAATCTATCTTCTTTTGAATTCGCATAAATCTACAAAGTACATTTATAGAAACAAACGAAGGATACGAGTTGATGCCTGTACATATGAATACAAATAAATTCATCATTTGTATTCTAATGATAAGTCACTGTCGACGTTCAACAAATTTCTCTCCAACTCTCTCTCTTTCTCCCCCTCCCTCTCTCACATATGCATACACAAGATACTTTGATATTTGCGCATAAAACGACATGTATGAGCGACTTCCAGTGAATCTTGTTGCCCCATTGATATGACAGCATCACAATGAGCAGTGATCTCAAGAGATTTCAACTTTTCTAAATCTTAGAGGAAATCAGAATCATAACCAATAAATGACTTGAAATTTTTAGCTTTAAAAATTTCGTATTTATCATATTATAAAAGTCCTATGAAGATATTTGATTTATTACGGTAATAGTTTTTTTTATTATCCTACCAGCCTAATACAGACTCTCGAGTGAAGATTATTATTCTTCGTTTTTTCTGTTTTGATATTTGATAAAATCCTTTACGAAGTCTTTTTCCTGAAGTAAAGGATTTTTTTTTCTTAGAAATTTATTGAACATATGAGATTGAGAGCATTTTTCTGAGTATGTGAGCGGTGCTTAGGAGCAAAATCTTTTGGATTTCAGATAGGGATAGGATAATTCTAATGTGTAGCTATATTTTTTAGTAACTCCCAGTGCTCTTATTATGAATGGAATAGTGGCGAGGTTTAAATGATACATTCATACAATTTCTATTTCCAGATGCAAATATTTTGAAAGTTTTGTCAAATTCTTTTTCTTTTTCTGAGATGTTTTTATCGGATGGGATGATCATGTCTATGAGACATCACTTTTGTTTTTTGAAACCTTTACTTGTTATATCAAATCTTTTGGCTTGTATAAATGTAGCCAGCGAAGTCTAAGAACTGTAACACTTTTCACCTCGTAGCATTGTTAGTGGTTTATGTTCGAACCATTGATTTGTATAGAGAATCTTATAACATTGGCATATCTTCTAATGCCGCTATTTTTATACACTGCCATATCTATATTTAAATTTGGGGAAAGGGAAAACATCCAAGCATTTGATGGTTAATAATTTCTTCAACGTTCATACAATTATGATTAATGTGTTCACTCAAGATCTGGTGGCTATCGATGGAGTGAGAGAAAGTCTCCTTAAGTCTTACAACATTTTTCTCATATACTTTTTCTTTCTTTTTATTTTCCATGTCCCTTCAGGACGTAGGCGATAGCTCCACTTCCCCCGATCCCTTGTAGCTCTCAATAAGTTTTGTCCCTCTGCTACATCATCCAGACTACGTTCTGTTATCCACTTGCTTAAGCCCGCCAGGTATGTCATGCGTTGCTTTCCCCGTGTCTCTTCTTTCCTCTTTCGCCTTGTGGGTATCAGATGATTCTCCATGGTACTCCTTTCTCACTACGTGTCCCAGAAATTTCATCTGTCTCTTTTTTGGTGTTAACTGTAAGCTTCTTCCTTGTTTGCATCCTCTCCAAAACCTCATCGTTTCTCACTCGCTCGGTCCATAATATCCTTAGCACCCTTCTGTAGAACCATATCTCCGTTGCCTCGAGTCTCTTCTTCATATCTGAGGAAACCGTCCAAGATTTGCTGGCGTAAAGGAGGACAGATGTCACGTATCAGCTCAGTACTTTTTTCTTTGTTACAAAAGAAATCCTCCTATCTCGCAATACTCTACCCAGCATTTGAAATGCGTCCTTGGCCATCCCAATACGTCTTCGGATCTCAGCGTCGCACTTACCGTGCCCCGTCAAAACACTTCCCACTTCCCAGATATTTAAACTTCCGCACCTGCTTGATTTTAGTACCCCCGACATGGAAATAGCATTTCAGGCTCATCCTTTTACTGATGACCATGCATTTTTCTCTTCTTGTAGTTTATGCTTAGTCCCGTCTTCTCGCTCTCCTTCGCTACCTTCTGTAGGAGGTTTTGTAATTTCTTTTCCGTGTCTACTATCAGTACTGTGTCATCTGCGTATCTTATGTTGTTAAGATGGTGGCCGCCAATGCTGAATCCTAGTAGGATTTCCAATTCTCTCAGAATTGCCTCGCTGATTAAGTTGAGTAAATCCGGTGAGAAAACACATCCTTGCCTTATGCACCTTTCTATTTTTGTATATCCACTAAACACACACTCTATGCGCATACATGCCGTTTGCTACCAGTATAGGTTCTTGATTATTCTAATATCTTTCCCAAATATATCAAGGTTGCTGAGCAGTTCCAACCAATCCTTGTGGCGCTTTGAATTATTACTCTTAGCAGAGTCGGTCGGTTGAGCTTGTATGCTCCCTGTGAAGTACTGAATCATAATCTAACCATGTGGTGCTGTTGCCGTTTTCATTTTTAGAGAGAGAATTTGCTACCTCTTTAATCACTCTTCTATACTGGTTGACAACCAGTACTAGAGAGCCCAGTTTGCCCTGTTATTTAACCCATAGCTGGAGTCGAGAGAAGAAATGGATTCAAACTTTTTCCAAGAGTATTATTGCGAAGTTGTACTTGTCAAAATGACAGGATTATTTATATATGAATCATCACTTCCACCGAGGATCAGTGGAATGTCTGTGCGCTCTGCTTAAGATCAATGTTAATTTCAGGCCTGCTTTTTTCATGTGTAATTTATTATTATTATTATTATTATTATTATTATTATTATTATTATTATTACTGAATGAGAGAGCAGCATGCCAAAAAAGTGGCGCTTAGATACGAAACCTAATATACGAAGCCTAATCTACCCAAACTGATAAGGCATCACAGCCAAATGAACTCGATGTGGTGGCAGGTTTTAGTAAAAACACTGCATAAACTTGCAGGTAGGGCCGAGTTAGAAATACCTTCTCCGATTGAGGGGGTTCCCAAGTATCTAGATGTGACTCCCAAGTTACCTTAATTGCCTCACCATTCAGGCTTCAAGAATTCTCTAGAAACCCGGTCGTGATGCTTCGAACTACACTCGCTTATGAACAGAGTTGTACAGTGCATCACCACTTAGAGAAAATTCACAAATTAAAGTCAGTTGACAAGACAATCTGTTGTACGTAACAAGATATTTACTGTAATCTAAACTCACTAAGACAAAGTTAAGATGTGGCAGACGCTATCTTGCCTTACTTATACTTATTTGTACCAAGGTAAAATAAAGGAAGGTCCAGCCTCTACGACTATACCATCAATATCCACATCGGGAAACAGCATGAAGAAAAAAGGGGAATTTCTTTCGGAGCGACCGGCGTATTACTCAATGCATTTCCATCTTTACGCCAGATGTTCGGTAATTATTATTACTAATATTTTAATTGTTCCTGCGTCCTTTGACTGATAGCGTCGAGAGAAGGTAGAAGTCATGATCTTGACTGATTTAAAAGATTCAAAACTACACTTGGTTCTTGTGTCACTCATTCTCAATGGGGACCGCTTTTTTTCCCTTAAAGTGTCAGCAAGTATAGAGTATTTGCGGTGTCTCCATAGAAATACATGTTGCAATGTTTGATATTCTCTTTGATACAAACAGTAATGTTTCGTTATATGTGAAATGCCATTATTTTCATCCCTTTTCTTCTGCTGTCACACAACTTACACCAGATCACATAAATAACCACTGCACATAAGTATGCCACTAGGAATTCCTTTCACTCCGTGTTCCACTCCCACACACTGATAAAGTAAGTGTGTGTGTGTATATATATATATATATATATATATATATATATATATATATATATATATATATATATATATATACACACGGGCTAGCCGTGTATATATATATATATATATATATATATATAAAATAGAGAGAGATTTTATACTCTCCAATTTCTTAACACAATTTCACACATACATAATCTGTTCACATTATGTGTGTACATTGAGGCAACGCAATTTATAGCCTCCCGCAAATGTGCTTTGATGAATACACGCGTTGCACAAATTTCAAGCTAGATACATTTTCAATCGGCTCACTGCTTAGTTAAATTTTACGCTCAGTTCTGCGGTCTTTAACTTTTAAACTAATACAATATACATTCACTGCCAAAATCCGTCTAAACTGAATAAGGGATGCACAGCATTTAACAGGTCATGAATGAGTTTTCATACCAGCAGAAGATAATCAATCGACGAGTAAAGACCTATTTCCTTCCCAAAAGTCAAATTTAAGAAGATTGACATTACAAAACCTACAGAAATTACATCTGCTTTAAATATTTACATACTTGATATGCTTTTAGGATAGAATATCAGTATAATATAACTTTACAGTGCTATTTTGTATAAATTTATCAGATATATTTCCATAAAATACGCTGAGTAAAGAATAAAAGAATTAAATTTGTTAAAAATTAAGATTTAAACTTTCTTAGAAACGTAAAAATGAACGAAAAGGCGGCAGGTAAAAATAAAGAAAACAAATATTAAGGACTTAAATGATTTCGAAATAAATAAATAATATGCAGAGGGAAAATCCAGTCTATCGTTCGTTGAGTTTTGTCACAGTAAAAAGAAAGAAAGAACATAGTGAATTCTGATCTAAAGGGACGTCAGTTATAAGAAATATATTTATTTTGTATGAAATACAACATTGTGGCACGAGGCAGAAAGGGAAATGGGGGGAAAGCTGGTCTTTCACTCACTATCCTAGTCCTAGTTAATCACAGTCACGACCCAGTCATTCAATACAATAAATGTTCACCACAAGAACTTGACCATCACCTCCCAATCCTACATGTACCACAATACCGCATATTCACAAGGGACCTACAAAAAAACCACATGATGTAAAAATTTATAATGTTCACAAATATATAAAAATTTCATGAAACATGACATGATGGGGAAGGGGGGTGAACCCAGAAAAGAAACTCAAAATGTAAACAAAGACAAAACAAAAACAAAACAATGTTAGTAGGAACCTTCCACCCCTCAAAATAATAAGAGAGGTCACTGTATTCTGCCACGAGACAGAATTAAGCAGCACACTCACTAATGGAATGGGCAGGGTAAAAATAAATGACGGAATGGGGAAAATCAAAGACTGGCCCTGTCGAGATGAAAAATAGAGGACAAAAACAAACTGGTGTGGTTGGGAATCTCAACATAACAAAAGAGAATGCCGAGAAACAGGCTAGGAACAACACTTATTCATATTAACTAGGAAAACAAAATAGTGTCTAACTTAATCGGGGTGGGCACAGGAAACCACCCCGTTGCATTAAGGGAACTTAAAAGAGAAAATCAAGGCGAGCCCGTCCACACGAACCAGGCTCGCCTAGGTCGCCCACTTTTCGCTGAAATCTGTCGAAATCAAACGATTTCGATCAGATCTGATTTTCACTCTAAGCTGATGCTTAAAGAAAACAATCAGATCCTGATATGAATAACGTTCATTCCGCAAAATTCCTTCCTTTCGCGACATCCACACCACCATTCTTGCCACGGCTAGCAAAGCAAAAAACACCATCCGTTTTACCCCGGAGAACGGGCGCGACATATTGTCACACGCGTACGCGAGATCGGTGGACACGAGCCGACCGGCAAATCTGCCTCGCCCCATCTGAAGAGTACGTCATTGAGAGGTAGCACGTTCCGAATCAATCGCCAGATAAGCGAAAACTCAGGGTTGCTGAGATAATCTGCCGCTGGCGCCCAAGACCGAAAGGAGCGCAACTCTGATGCCAACAAGCCGAGCCGGTCGCACGGAGAATCCTTCGCGAGCCTCTCCATTAACTCATGATACAATAGTCTCCGAGGCCGAGAAAAGTCACTGGACCGAGGAATGACCTTCAAGGCCAACTGACACTCGCTGAGGAAACTCGACAACTCTCCACGACCGCGACGGCACTTACCATCACTCCCTCCATTTTTTTTTTGGGGGGGGGTAAGCCTAGGGAAGGCGTCCCTAACACTCGGCGCCAAAATCGAGTCCTCCGTCAAAAAGCAGCGTAGGAAAGCCAACCTTGAGTCATGAAGTCGCCAGGTGTGACAATCCCCCCATGACACGGACGCTGGTAACAGGCTTCTTTACGGACCCAATATGTGCGACCACCCCACAAGAAGTTAATCAACAAACGTTCGATCGCCTCTATACGGGTCCAGTAAAGAGGAAGTACAGCCAAGCGGTAAAGGATGAGAGGCAAGACGTAGCCTTTAAGGATAACCCCCTTCGAAGCCAAGTCCGAACCGACGCTCCGACCTTTGCCTGTACTACTGACCAATTCCTTGTCAGCCGGAGTCCGGGCCCGAATCACACCCCAAGGATGCGGACGGGTGCATCCAGCCACGTCAGTTATAAGAAATAACAGCTTCAGAAGTTCAACATATTCATATCTATATAATATTTTGTCCTATTCACGCCAATCTGCTTAATTGACGACCGTCACTCTAAAGGGACCAAAATGCATTGTTCAATGTGACCCGCTTTAGCCACTGTATATAAAGGCATCCCAAAAAAGTACCCGGCATTTTCCAAAATCTAACCAAATCACTGAATATCAGTATTTAAAGGTTTATTAGTTGAAACGTGAACATTTCAGCACCCCCTCAAAACTGCGTGTATGTTTGCGTGTTTATCATATTTCAAGAGACAGTTTTCTTTTACCATCTTTCAAGTTTGTTGTCGCGTTAAAAAAAAAAGAAGTAAAAAAACCCGAATAGGTATGGGAGTGCAAATAGTTGTTCATAAAAAAGAAAGGAAGTGCGATAAAAAAAAATCTTGAAGAATTCAAAATGCAAGGAGAAACAATCTTTTGCTTTTTGAACCGAGACACATAAGATATTGTTATAAAAATGCTAAGCTCGTCAACTTCACAAATATAAAAACTTATACAGTTTAAATACAAAAACATTGAATAGGAAACAAAAGATTCCAAGCACGAAGACAGTTATTCCCTGTCTGAGGGTTAGTCCTAAAAAAATACAAATTAAAAGAGAAAAGCAGAAGAGAAATTCATCTTCAAAATCAAGGCGAACAGCTTCACTGCTAAGAGGTGAAGAAAAGTGGCGTGTTTCTGTAGTGCAATAGAATTACGACAAAAAGAAGGGCTGAAAATCTCCAAACGACAAAACAAAATGTAAAAATGAGCAACTGGACGATCACTTCAGGGGACAAGTTGAAAGAATTGCAGATGAGACGACACATACTTGCCAAAAGGACACCTGAAATTAGAAGCAATCCTTATTAAATGCGTTTAAGAACAACTAGCTAAAATATATACATCAATGGGAAGGAAAAGTAATTCACTAGGAACTGTTAAAACGACTAGGATTTGCGAACATAAACCAGGATAAAAATGTTCTTGTATTTTGTAATTCAAATGATTTCAAGCTAGAAGAACAGAAAAATAAACTTCTCACATTGTATTGTTCAAACAAATCGGGATCATTCGAGAGAAATGTAAAAAAAAAAAAATGAAAAAGGTACTATTATTTTGGAGCATTTTGAATTACCCTGAAAAGTAAAGGAAAAAGGTTGGAAGAACTGAAAATCTAGGGAACACGACGGAATTATAGAAAACAGCTCGAATACTAAGTTGTACTATTGAGGAAACTTACTGTCACTTGATCTCCAGTGAATCACCAATAATGTTCATAAATGTAACGACGGTGATGTGTATAGTAAGACTATACGTTTAGTACATACACAGTCTAATAAAAACAAAACGAAAACTAGAATCAATAAATAAATATTTATTGAACCGGGTTTACGATCAAGTCATACTGAAAGCACCGGTTATCACTAGATCACCGAAGTTAATCAGCGATCAGTCTGCCCAATATGAAGATTAGTGACTGTTTTAGAAACAGCAGCTACTGTCAGTAATTTGAGGCTTGAATCAGACTAAGCAAAGCTTAGTGATCAACTACTGTCAGAGCAAACTCTCATTAAAAACCTGTTCATAAAGATAGCAAAAATGTCTGAAGAATAATATAAATATAAACGATGAAAAATAAATAAAGCAATTCTATTCATTATTAAAATAGAGCTAAGATGGACGCTTTCTGGGATAATATCCAAACTTTCTTGTTCAATGTGACTTGAGAATTTTCTTGAATGCAACTATTCGACAAAAATTTTATAAAGAATAGATATAATACAAATCCTGCATGGCATGTTGCAAATGATATGCTTCCTAGGAGTTGGTCAAAGAAAAACCTGAAACTTCCTGATGACGAAAAGAAATTTGCAATAAAAATATAATTTTTAATGAGTGTATTAAAATATACACATTATATACACATGTATATTCATTTGAATTTATTCACGAAATAAATTTTATCCTTCGTACGAGTTATCTCGTTTTTATAGTTTTTATCCTAAATTTTCAGCTGTTGTAACCTCTTGCCTTCATCGGTTTTAGGAAGCTTTAATGGAAATATCAGATTATAGTCTTAAGTCATTTGCTTATTTTTTTCTTGATGGCGGGGTGTGGGTGTCTATTCTAAGTGACCAATGCGACAAAATATTCCTGCATGCATAATTTGTTTCTGAGGAAATCTATATAAATCTTTATTCACATGGATAAAATTTATTTTTCTTGGAATATCTTTACTGATGAGGGGGAAAATGATTTTTTCCCTTATTTTAAAAATAAATACTTTTCATATTTGTTTCTTTAAATAAAAAAATAAGGTAATTTAACTTTTTGTGATGGTTTTATTAGACGAAATTTTGGTAGACGTTATTTTTGGCCTATTTTCCAACACAAGCAGATAATCCTGTTTTGAATTCTTTTCGATTGAATAAATATTTGTTTTGTTTTTTTTTATAAACGAATAAACAAAAATACTAAAATACTGGTGGATTTTGTAAGGTATTGTAAAATTCGATGTGAGCCGTCAGGCATCAACTTGAAGGACAAGACTTCAATAATTATCGTGCATTTGAATTTGTTTAATTTGCATTTGTTTTCTGTGGAAAGTATAGAAAAGGAAAATATAGATAAGCAGAAAATTAACCCTTACGACAGAAATATGTGATAATCGTTCAAGATTATATATATATATATATATATATATATATATATATATATATATATATATATATATATATATATATATATAGAGAGAGAGAGAGAGAGAGAGAGAGAGAGAGAGAGAGAGAGAGAAGGGGAGAAAAAGAGAAGCACACACATACACACACAAAAAACTTATATTTAGACATATAACTATTTTATATACACATGAATATCATTGACCTATGCTAATGGATACAATAATGGTAAGAACGTATATGCTCTTACCACCTGCATAGGTAGGGTAATTATGGGAGAGGGGTTTGCCAAACTGTTTACTCACCCACTTTTTACTCATTAACTATCATGTCATATCAGTGACAAGACATTTTTTCAAATTATCTGAAGATAAGTTAATGTATTTTCCCTAGAGCATAAGTATGGAATATATATATATATATATATATATATATATATATATATATATATATATATATCTGTATGTATATATATATACATATATATATATGGGGGGGAGAGAGGGGGATAGGATATATAAATACAGTAGCCCAAAATGAAAACAATTTTCGCATTCTCCAATAATAAAATACAATTTTTAGAAAAGTGGGAGAGGAAGTTAGCTTAGTTAATTGAATCGACGGTTTCATTATTTCTGAATGTTCTGGCCCTAAAGAATATATTCGAAACAAATGATTAACTGACAGCACAACGTCTGGTACGGATGCTGAACAAGATTAAATTTATTTCTGGGTTTATTTTTGTTAAGCAAACTGCAAATTTCTGGTCTAATGTACTATTGACACTGTTACAATCTGCTATGATATCATTCAGTAATGAAGAAATCAAGATCTAGTAATGTGTTATTGGATATTACGCATCGTGTTCAATAGATGAACAGAAAAAAATCTGTAGATGGAATCCTGGTGTGGGGATTAGTTTGACATATGCAAAAAGCAGTGATTATCAGCCTTTGGTAACATTCAGTAACTATCTCATCTTCTGTAATAATCAGGTGAAGAAAAAATAGGAAAGTTTTTATTCCTTGTGAGGAAATTGTGATGTTTCAGATGCATACATATATGTCGACCCTGTAGTGTACATGAAGTGGAGCTTCACTATGTTAGGCTCTGCTGCTATTTGAACTCAAAATGCCAAACCTACTTACTGCACCGATAACCACAACGCTATGCGCATTTTCGTCTGATAATGTACGTTTATAAATATATAAAGGTGATACGTCATTTTATAAAGAATATATACGTTTGCAAACATGTCTGCATATATATAATAAAATACAGTAATATTGTTTATATATAATCATATATATAAAATCATAAATATATATATAATCATATATATATATATAATCATATATATATATAATCATATATATATATAATCATATATATATATAATCATATATATATATAATCATATATATATATATAAGCATATATATATATATAAGCATATATATATATAAGCATATATATATATATATATAAGCATATATATATATATAAGCATATATATATATATAAGCATATATATATATATATAATCATATATATATATAATCATATATATATATATCATATATATATCATTATATATATATATATATCATATATATATCATTATATATATATATATCATATATATATATATATATATACACATCATCATATATATATATAATCATATATATATATATATATATAATCATTATATATATATATAATCATATATATATAATTATATATATATATATATAATTATATATATATATAATCATATATATATATATATAATCATATATATATATATAATCATATATATATAATCATATATATATAATCATATATATATATATAATCATATATATATAATCATATATATATATATAATCATATATATATATATAATCATATATATATATAATCATATATATATATAATCATATATATATAATCATATATATATATAATCATATATATATATATAATCATATATATATATAATCATATATATATATAATCATATATATATAATCATATATATATATAATCATATATATATATATATAATCATATTTATATATAATCATATTTATATATAATCATATATATATATATAATCATATATATATAATCATATATATATAATCATATATATATATAATCATATATATATATAATCATATATATATATATATAATCATATATATATATATAATCATATATATATATATATATAATCATATATATATATATAATCATATATATATAAAATCATATATATATCTATATATCTATATATAATCATATATATATCTATATCTATATCTATATATAATCATATATATATATCTATATATATATATATAATCATATATCTATGTATGTATATATATAATCATATATCTATCTATATATATCTATATATAATCATATATATATCTATATATAATCATATATATATCTATATATATATAATCATATATATATATCTATATATATATAATCATATATATATCTATATATATATATATCTATATATATCTATATATATATATATCTATATATATATATATCTATATATATATATATATATATATATCTATATATATATATATATATATATATATATATCTATATATATATATATATATATATATATATATCTATATATATATATATATATATATATATATATATATATATATAATCATACAGCTCGTACACACACGTTGAATTAGAATCGTTACTGTTGAGCAACCGTCATCATTTTCCATCGGTTAATCGGTGGCTAATTTTGATAACATTCGTTGAGACACTCTTCCTCCACCGCTAACCATGAATTGAGATGTGAACGTCAACCTTTTGTGACATGGTCCTAAAAATGTCACTGACCAATGATCTTTGCAGCACAGTTATGTTCGAGCAACAAATATCAGAATTAATGTATAGCAACAAGCAAACTAATAAATGTGGATGGTGTTATGGTCAATTCTAAGAAGAATGGAATCTCTAAACTCTGGGTGGAGCAGTTTGCTTTCATTTCTCAGTAGTATTCCTGCGAATGGCAAGAATCTAATTTTATTCCTATAACATAGTTCAGCTTGGGCGTCGGGCTAGCGACCCGATACTGTAAATATGCACTTGCTAGTTAAGCTGCGGCATTTTTGATGTGGTTACGGCCTTCTACATAAAAAAACGCAAACAAAAATATCTTCATTAGACACCCAGTGTTAAAAAAAACAAAAAATAATAATCACGTGACGTTTTGCTTCTTTTAAAAGCTAAATCCTGAATTCTGAAGAAGATTTGAATTTTGTCGTGAGACACAACTTTCCCCTTAATAATGTTTTTCTATGTTTTTGTTCGGTGTGCTGGGGGTAAAATAAAGGAACAAAAATATCTATTGTAACGAGTCAACGTCTAATATAAATTAACTTTTCTAAAATTAAAATACTGAACATAGTTAAATGGATATCTGTCTTTACAAACATCGATTTCGTATTCCGTTTTGCTAACTCCACTTCATAAAACTCTATGATTAATAATAAAATTAGAATATGCTAATGTGTCTGCGTTTGGTCGCTAGGCTGTGAAGCAATGGTGGGCGAGCTCATTTGACATTCTATTAATCGTGTAGTGAGTTCGATCCTCACAAAGTGTATCATACTTGCGATTTTGTGCTGTATTCGATAAGCTTTGCTCAATATTCAATGAAAGGCAAAGGGAATGAGAGAAAACAGATATATCATTTAGCAGTACAGAGAGAGAAAGTTTGAATTCCGGCATTAGTAAATCATGGGAAAGGCATGATTCTATTTTTATCCTGATCACTGAAATTTCCAGATGTCAACACAAAATTTTACTTAACTCACAAAAGACTGGATGAGTGACATTTCACTTTATCTGCCCAGTCCTTAGTAGCAATGCTTTTACCTCCATAAACAACCTTGACAGGCTCTAATTATGGGTAATTGAATGACAAAATGGAAACATTTCTATGTTATGCTTGTCCTTGGAAAGACTTCTTCAGACTAAATGATGTTTTTTATCGATGGAATAATAAGAGTATGAGGAGTGAACGAAATACAAGTTATTCAATTATTCACGATGAGTTTGATTTAGAGATTTGATTCTGCTGTACGTACACACACACACACACACACACACACACACACACACACACACACACACACACACACACACACACATATATATATATATATAATTTAGGGTCTACTTTTGTATTGAGCACTGTTTTTTTTAAATAAAAACAAAAATACTAAAGAACTTCGGATTATTTACCTAACGTGTTCTTTCCTATTTTTCTATATATTTACACACACGCACACACACATATATGCATGCATGTATGTATAATGTGTGTGTGTATTATGGACCCAATAATTTATTTTACGAAACAAATATTTATTTTTTAACACACTCTTTTTATGTCAATCAACTTAATTCAATATAAAATATTATTCTTACATGCCGAACACTTTCAGATGATAATTCTCCTATATTTCAGGCCATGCACTTATTGATCCAAACTTCTGTATGTCAATATGTCTATGTGTATATAATACAAACAGAATATTATTAATACAAAGGCCAATGCACTTGTATTCCTCAGCAGATCTCTTCTTGTTTCAAAGAATTTATTTTTTTTGTGTTCTGTCCCGTTCCATCTTTGCAACCACAAGAAGCAGGCAAGTGAATCGCGAACAAAGCTTTCTCGCTGCTTGTAGCACAAGACGAGGCGTCCCTTTAAGAAGTAGAAATATCCAACATGGCGTCTGCGGTAAATAGGGGAAAAGCTGAAGAAAAAAAAAACTACACTAAGGGGGAAAAAAAGGCGGAAAGCAAATGTTTTCAAAAACCTCATATAAAAACTAGAAATGAATGCACAAATGAAGGGTGAAAGTAAAAGGCGAAATAGTGAACAAATTGTTGAAAGTAACTGAAGATCGTTTTCGAATGGAATTTTTTTAACATGTATTTGTTTATGCAAGTGAGTAATCGCTGAGTAGATATAATATTCAACGATATAGACTTTATTATTCATGTTTTTTATATGTATAGATGCAGTTTGTATACTTAACAAAATATAGAGAAAGTACGCACACACATGCTAAAAATGACTATAGTCTATATGGATAATATTGTGTGTGTGTGTGTGTGTGTATATATATATATATATATATATATATATATATATATATACATACGAGAAATGTTTGCATGTGAATATGGAAGGTTGGGGGTTTGACTG
Source organism: Acanthosepion esculentum (assembly GCA_964036315.1). Taxonomy (NCBI): domain Eukaryota; kingdom Metazoa; phylum Mollusca; class Cephalopoda; order Sepiida; family Sepiidae; genus Acanthosepion; species Acanthosepion esculentum. The sequence goes on along the minus strand of OZ038479.1, from coordinate 61,767,009 downwards.
TTGGTGCAAATATGCAAATAAATCATAAAGTATAGATGCTGGCCGATAGACATTGATATGTCCCAGCTTTTGATAGATATTTGTGTGATCACTTTTGTACATAGTTCACAAAATGATAACTTGTGTGATATTTACATCTATAAAGTCTACATAAACGTTCTGCATATTTAGTGAAAACAATCAAAGTAGACACATTTGGATCTCCAAGAGCTTGGACTTTGCAGAGATGTACCCGTCAAATATGCACAAGTTTACATCAATGTAAACGTGCCCATATGCGTACATATAGTTAAAAACAATTTGCGAATATGAAAGCAAGTTTATATTTTTGCTTTTGACTATTTCCCACTGGAGATATAAAAATAAAATTGCATTAAAAAGAAACATAACTTAACCACAGACCAAGAATGCCACCTGAAAATGGTGCACCCATCAAATCGTTGATCGTCTCCGTTTAAAAATGATTTAAGTTTAGATTGCAGACACCCTTCCACATACTTGTATACATCTGAATTTTCTGATTTAATATTTTACTATACCAATAAAAGTAGATATATACAATAAACATATGAACCTTACACGCATAGCGTGATAGAAGCTGTTTCTATTTTCATCCCTTCAATTGTGTAATCGAAAACTACACAGGGATATCTGCGAGCATGCAGTTCATTTATGGCCACTGGGAAGAACAGCTAGGTCTTCCTGGATATATTCGGGACGCCGTCTCACGCTACAATTGGACAGGTAAAAAGCAATATAAAGACGGAAGACCTGCACACACATTTTATCTCGATTTTTTATTATTAGCAAAACTTACAAGACTTAAAATCTTCACATCTTTTATGTAAAATGTTATTGGGACTGAATGATAATTACAAACAGGTGTTGAAAGCAATTTTTACGAAAAGGTGTTTGCGTATTTCAGATATTGAGCAAATTTGACTTATAATGTGACAAACAGATGAGAAAATAATAAATTAAAAAAAAAGAAATAAAAATAAACTTAATATTAAATGTAACCGAGGAAGATATATGGAGAAAGATTAAAATGTATGGATAAAAAATATTAATATTTATTAAAATAGAGCTGTAGAAATCGTATATATGCATGAATATATATAATGTCGGTTTTTATTATGTTTTCATAATAGAATTGGTATTAAGAAACTGACTTTGGTAATAGGTTTCGGCTATATTTATATGAGCAATATGTCATGTGAGTTTCACCTTATAATATCTATTCTTATCAGAATATTCATAACATGTTTTATAGCTTGACAAGCTAAGTTCAACATAAATTTTTATTTATAAATAAATACTAAGAGAAACATATTTGAAATATATATTTAACACAATACCATATATATCCAAATAAATTATTATTTTATTAGTTTTCATGATATTATGGGCTCCTTGGCATTCAGTAACTTTCATCAATCTTTAATTCATTGATTTTAAATTTTTCTCCTATTTTGACTTCAACATGACTTAATATTCGGATTTCATTGGTTCTCATATATTTTTCTTGAATATTGTTTTCCATTCTCATATATTGCTTTTAATGGGGGAATTTTAGATCAATATCAGGAGAGATTGGAAGTCATTCTATTAATTTGGTGACTTTGGAAATTTTTAGCAAGATGTACAAAAGTCAGTTTTGTCAAATCTAAAGCGGGTGATCGAATGAATTTAGTCTTGACCATCTTGGTTGCGACTTATATCACTCAAAGACATATTGTTTGAGAATTGTAATAATTATCTGAATTTATCTTGATATCAGCATTAACTTTGAAGGAATCTATAATTTTACAGCCTGCATTAAAATCACGTATTAAGAGACTATTTTCATGAAGGATGCCATCTCTCACCTCCTGGTTATCAGGTCCATCCAATGTAGCTCACCAATAAAAGTTTTAAATCACAGCTGCTTTTTTTTGTCCTTCTCTTTGCCAGTGGAATAGAATAAAGGGAATACTTAAAAATATATATATTCTTCGTATATTTTCTGTTTTTTATTTTGTTCACATATAGGAACACAGTTTTTAGAAATTACAAAATTTTCGGTTACTCTTAGTTTTCTCTCCCTCTCTCACACTGTAGCAATAATTCTTTAATACATATTTCATTAAAAGCCCAAAACATTTCTTACTTACCTTTTTCTGTTTCTGTACATCTTGACATAACCGAAGAGTTAGCGTAAGAACTTTCAAAAATTGTTAATCAAGGACTTTCGGTTATTTCCTTGATTATGCATACACATAATCTTGAAAGAAAACTATGATTACTGATATTTTGTTTTGTTTTCAACTTATGTTCTTAACTTTTATTATTTTCTGAAATTTATTTTATTTTTCAAACGAGTATTTGCCGTATACTAGTAGAAGAAACACCTGTACCTAGCAGCATATGAATACATTCGAGTTAAAGTGGTGGGTGTCTGGACAATACATAAATTAGATGTATCTATAATTTCTTAAATCTTGGAGTAATTCTTATATCATGTTCACCAAAGACAATCATGTACAGATCAAGAAGATTAAGTTATTAAATTAATACAAACCGCTGTATATATTTACCAAAGTATAAAATTAAAAAAATTAAATATATTAAATATTTGAAACATTCAGAGTCGGTATAATTTGTTTTGTTTTCAAGATTTATATACATATGAGGTGGAAGTTGAAAAGTTTAGAGGTTGGATATGAAGGAGTGATGCGAAGAGCTGTAAAATCTTTCATGCATTAATTTCATTTCTTATTAATAACTACCTTTTTTATTTTCAGGTGTTGAATCATCAAGAGCGGGTATGAAGTCAGCATCACTTCGGTACAGGATTTTTTCATGTTGGAGAACAGATAATAATCAGGAGATTAGTGAGTGTGATCAACCATTGAAACCAAGGCCTTGTGTCCTGATAAAACAAGATCCCTTTCGTAGGTTTTCCTAGAAAGTTGACATAGTACTCTTCATTGATGATGTGACCCATTTGAAAATAGTCAATAAATACAATGCCTTTTGAATCCAAGAAAAAAACTGATATTATCACCTTCCCTGCAGTTGAAACTAAACTGGCCTTCTTTGGAGAATGAGGATGGGTTGTCCCTATTGCATGGATTGTCTTTTGTCTTTGATTCTTAGGAAACGTTCAAGGAGACCAGCTGGAGTTGCCTAAAACAATGTCAGATTTTTCCCGTGCTGTGATCATTCTGGTGAGCTTTTGATCAGGTGTCAAAAGACATGACAACCACCGAGTAGAAACATTCGTCATACCAAGTCTATTGGGCAGAATATTCTTAATTCTCTCACGAAATCTGCTAATAACATTGGCTATCCATCATTTATCCATCACCAGTCATCCATCACCATGTGGTGAACACAATCAGTTTTTTCTCCGATACTGGCAGTTGCAGGACGTACAACCCTTGGGTCATCTTCAAGTCTCTCCCTTCATACTAAATTCACCTGCCCATTTTTGAACTGTTAATTAAGCTGGGGCGTCATCTAATATAGCATCCACGGAACCATTAATGTTCTTGCAGGATAAATCCTTTTCCGCTACTAGTTATTTTTGAAGTCTTCTTGAACAGTCAGATGTCAATTTACCTGGAAACAAACAATGCAGATATTAATAAGAAGAGTTTAAATTAATGTGTGCAAGATTTAACAGTATCACACCTTTATAGTTAGGCTATGAACTTTTCAGCCCATCCTTGTAAATTAAATATATATTCATAAACTACTGCTGCGAAAACAGTGGCTCGCACAAAGTCTTTATCAGTTGATAACCCTTGGATCAGACATGGCTTGTGGATCGTAGCATCATTATCACTAATTCAGGGCAACCCTCAACATATAATTCCATCAATAAGAATATTAGCCGATGAAGTCCTTTTAGAGAACGAAACACGTTACACGGTATTTTCCACTTTGTCATTGAATTGCCTAACACACACACACACACATATATATATATATATATATATATATATATATATATATATATATATATATATATATATATATATATATCAGACCTTTTTTTGTCTTCGTCATAGTGCGCAATCTATTTAGATGCAACTTCTGTCCAAAATCTGCCTTTTAATATATTTCCTCTTTTTATTTGATTGCAATTCGAGTTTAGTCAAGTACGCAGGAGCCAAGTTTGAGAGTTCGACAGAAATTATATTTATTTCCATTTGTAACACACACACACACACACACACACACACACACAAATATATATATATATATATATATGTGTGTGTGTGTCTGTGGGTGACAATATATATATATATATATATATATATATATATATATATATATATATATATATATATATATATATATATTGTCACCCACAGACAGAGTGTTTCGCTGTTTCACGGCTCATCAGTGTAACTAGACATCCGATTGCTTCAAGCCGGGATCGAAAATCCCAATTTGATTTGTTATCAGTCGGAGATTTTACCATTAAGCGTATTTATTTTTAGACAAACACGCCAGTGACAGGAGAACTCGATTCGTTTTAACGAAGTGTCATATATATATATATATATATATATATATATATATATATATATATATATATATATATATATATAACACGTTATTAGACGTTGGTGTCCCATGCTGCATTTGATTCAGCTAAAAAAAGTAATTCAAAAATGTAAAATGTAGCGTTCCCACAGTGCATAATTATAACCGACATTTTCGTTCAGATCTCCTGCCTAATCCATCGCCATCGGACTTGGGTTAAAAACAAAACTATAAGCTGGACAGTTGTCGGTAATGCCCGTGCGGGGGCAGGTTTTAAGGTCGGATGCAGCTTACACCGCACTGTATCGACACTCACCACAAAGGTACATTGCCCAGAGACAAGCAGTAAAGAAGAGTTCCCATACCGGGAATCGAACCCGGGCCATCTGGGTGAAAGCATACATACATACATATATTAGTCCGTTGATATCCTTTTAGAGAACGAAACACGTTACACAGTATTTTTCACTTTGTCATTGAATTGTCTTATATATATATATATATATATATATATATATATATATATATATATATATATATATATATATATATATATATATATATATATATATATATATATAAGAGAGAGAGAGAGAAAGAGAGGACACAATACTAAGTAAAAATGTTAAACTATTGTTAATGACGGAGAAAATAAATTTTGTTTATAGTATATCATCTTTCCTTGTCTTCGGTGTCAACTCCTGAATGTTCAGAATTTCTGTCACACTCATGTATTGGAAACATGTTCATGCCTTATCAGTTATATTAAAATTGAAGCGGATCGTTTTCTAAGGTTATTCTACAAAAGCTCTGAGAAATTTGCTCGCGTGTAAAATAAAATAGAAACGGAAGAGGGATTAAGTCAAACTTGTCATAACTTTTGATAACGTTTCTCTATATGACTGATTCGTGCCATGTATGAGAAAAAAAAAAGAAAAAGATAACAATAGCAAACATTTTCTAGCCTTATTTCATTAACAAACACGAAATTTGTAACGGATTTTGTTAATATTTCGAAGTTTATTTGTATATCTTCTGAAGTTATTCATGGAATTTTTCGTACATTAAGTGAAAACCAATGCTAGTTTAGAATGAAATGTCAAAACGGACGCAATGTGAGATAATAGTCAAGATATTTCTTCATGGCAAACATTTCCAAACTTTTCTTGGGCGCAATTTAGAAGCAAGCAAAATATTTTAGAGCATTTTTTACTGAAATTTTAAAATTATTTTTTTTTAAAAAATAGATAAAAATGGGTAATTATACATTTTAAATTTTAGAACAATTTTAATAATTATATTTTCATTGCATTAAGTTTTAGAATAGTTCTCAATGTGAAATGTGGGCTTTGATGTTTCTTGCCGACTTTTTCTATTCATTTCTTTTTCAATGCACACATGTCATTCAAGTTTTATATATTTAAACTAAAAATTCAATTTAAATGGATTTCAAGTATTATAGCTACTGAAGAATACCTTTCTCTAATAGAAATCAAAAATATATCAATAGAGAATTATGGTCCTCAATCACTGGGCATAGAAGCCATTTCTTTAAATATTTTCAAATGACCATTTTTTTCACTTCTTATTCTTGTTCGTCGCCCACCATAATGCCATGATGCATAATTAGGGAGTCACTGGTTGAAGGAATCTTACAGGCAATTATTTCTATAATATAAAATTTGTATAACTGCGAATTCCTTACAGATAAAGGAGATGAAAAAGAAACCTGAAGTGATAATGTGCTTCTACAGATGGGTGCTGAGAATACCATAGGTAGAACACGTGAACGACGATGGGATTCTACAGAAAATGGCAATTGGATATATACTCATACTTAAATTCAGAAAAAGACGGTTGAAATTTCTTGAATATTATGAGGAAGGATGAGGTGGAAAATTTAATACTCACAAGACGTAAGGAGGGGAAATTGCGAGGAATTAAAAAACATTTGAATGGATGAGAGAACAGAAGCAATGTGGGGTGCTAAAGAGTCAACTGTTGCTTGGGGATATGAAGTTGAACAGAGCAACGCACATTCACATCCTGATAGAATAAAATGATGATAACTATGCATCCTGGAGAAAAAAATATAAGGTAAAGCCAATTTAATGCCAAGTCACATTAATATAAACGTACAGACAAGAAAGGAAATATATCTGTAAAAGTATGGTCCGGATTTTAAGGTGTTACTACCACGAGATTATCAGATATCAAAATAAAAAGCTATGCGATAGATGATATTTTCCGGGTGTTTCGATCTCACAAAATAACACATTGTTTTATAATGTTAAAACAGTTATCTTACAAGGTAAACACGTATCGCCCAGTTACCGTGCCAGTTGCATAATAAAATTTAGGAGTCTAAATATATAATGGATTTTCTTTCAAAGTTGATATTATTATCAGTTATTTTTCTTATAAGCATGTCTTCGATAGGATTTGCTGAGATAAAAATTTAAATTTCATTAAAAGACGACTGTTTTCCTGTACATATTGATGCGTATGGACACATTATAGAAAGAAATCAAATACAATCCCTATTAGAACAGCTTTATACAAAGACAACATAACTGGACGAGATTTCAATAAATTCTGATGAATTGTAATATACAGAATATTTCAATTTGAAAATGTATCCAAGAGACAATGAGAGAGAGAGAGAAAGGGAGAGAGAGAATGAATACTTACGTTTTGCTAAAATCATATTGATCTGTGTTTACAATCACAGACATGCACATATATTTATTAACTAATCTAGCAGGTCATTCATTGGAATGCTACTTTTACCAGAAAGTAGAAACACCCGATTCCTATTTAGCAAATATGAATGCATTTGTGCGTGTGTAATTGAAGGAATAATTCTTTGGAAACTGAAGTGAATTTAGCACATAAATATTGAGCAGCAGAATCAAAACTTTAACGCAAGGATCATTTGAACAGGATATTGGAATAATGTTCCCATTAACTTCTTCATCGAATTATGATCTACGCCGCGAAAAGACATTTCATTTGCATCCGCATTATTAGGAGTTTTCAAATTATTCGCATAATTATATTGCCATGGCCAACTTCAAATTATGCTCCCACATAATATTACAATGCATTCAAATCTAGTGGCATTGTCGCCTGTTGTTTGTGCTTTGAAGAAAGCACAAATATAACGCGAATAACTGAAACTCCTCGTAAATGCTATCAATGACCCACTTGTGTCCTGATGCTTGATAACGCATAATCACTCTTCAATGGATTAGATTGGCAATTATAATGCGGACAGTTTTAAAGGTATGGTTGCTATTTAGCGGATATTTTCTTTGATGGTGTAAATCGCTCGACCTCGTTAAGTTATTAGTCTTCTGCTAAAAAGTTTCAATAAGACCCACTTTCAGCTGATGACTGATGTCAACTTTGTTTTATTAATACCTGGAAAAGTTTTTTTTTCTTTTTATTTCCTTTGTGCTTGTGTATTTCATCGCACACAAACTCCTCATAATCCACATTGTTACTTCAACGAAATGTCTCTCTTCAGTCTTCCAAGAATATCCTGTCTTTTTGTAAGATGTAGATTGGGTAGGCATACCAGAATTTAAGGCAAGTCACGTAATTGTACAGTGTGAGTTCCCTACCTATCAAGTGACGTTTTATAGTTGAAAACATGACATTGATAATTTTTTTTTCTTTTTGGAACTACCTTTAGAACCAAACATTGCCCAAAAATATAGCTTAGATTTTTTAACGTCTTAAACAACTAATAATGCTTGATACTTTCGATTTTTAGATTGGAAGTAAATTATAAATATAAAATCGATATTTGTTCTGTTAAAAATCGCAGTTTACAAAGATCAACACTGAAAGTCAGTTTGCGTACTTTCATAATTTTAAAACATTCAAAAATAGTTTATGGTGGAAAAAAGAGAAGTAAAGCGAGTATTCTCCATTTGCATTTTTAAAGTAAACTCGTAAAAAGAAAAGGCCGTTCCCTATGTATATTTTGAAATAATTTTAAATCTCTTGTCGTTTTAACTTTTTTTTTTATACTCACGCACAGTTTTCAATAAATGTGCCATCCGGTTTTTCTATTGAAAATAAACAAACCGCTACAATTGACAGATATCTTCTTCGGTTCTGTTTTAGGTTTGAAGAAGTGTAGGTCTCGCACTGAATATTTCCCTAATATTTTATATTGTGATTCGAAAAGTTACTGGCTATTGCCCGGGTGAAAAGTAATACGCAATCTTATTTTTTACACATTTTGTTTCATTTACTCTCCGCAACAACTGAAAGTCAAATTGGTAGCTGGTCTTAAAAACGATATACTTCTGTTGTCAACTGGGGCAATGGGTGGATCGTTAATGCTAACACCTCCAAAACGAAGCTGGTATCTTTTAATCGTCTGAAATAACTCTTTTTACCTTCTATCAATATGTCTGATGTTAACCAACACGAGAGTAATTCATTGCGCTTTCTCGGACTAACGTTTTTTTGCTATGAACTGAAAAGATTATTATATCGAATCAATTGCTATCTACGAAATTTGGTTCCCTGTGTCATGATAGATATTGGCGAGAAAAAATGTCTATCTTACATATTCATAGATTTACTGTTCGTCTTTGTTTTGAATACTGGCATTTCGTCGTCAGCCACTTTCCCACTGCCGTAATGTAGCTTCCCTGTGCCTTTTCTATCATGGTTATTTTTCTGATGAATTTTCCCCTATGGTACCTGGACTTTATGAATTTAAGCACAATACTAGATTAGCGGCTGGGTTTCATCTTTTTACAGTTGAAATGGCTAGATGTAAGTTTCTCCTCTGGCCCTTCTCACTTGTGCAACTCTCTTCCGGCTTCTTGCCTTCCAGTTAACATTGATCTTCAAAAATTTAAATTCAACGTCAATCGTTATCTACCGTAATTATAATTCTTGTTCTTTTAATGGTCTCTCTCCTTAAAAGTATTTTTCTCATTCTTTAACACTTAGTGTCTTAGTGGCTTTATTGCCTTGCTTGCAGTGAAATGATAAAAAAGAGGCTAAAAATAGAACTATGTGATTAAATGGTGATTTTCTTTTTAACTTTAAGTATTTAATAAAAAGGGGTACTACGAAATAAATACCTAACTTAGGCCCTGACTGCCTACAATGAGAATTCTTTTCATGAAGCCCAGGTGTTCATTAGGAGCGTGTCAAAAATTCCAGTTAGTATTAGGTTGGTGCAAAAATAATGTCGTTTTTTGACGTTCAACTTCATGTGAGAAAACGACATTATTTTTGCACCAACCGAATATAATACAAAGCAAATTGCAACACTTATTTTATGCGCTAAAGTATTCTGACGTGCAGTTAGAACAACATCAATATTTTTCAAAACATGAAGCCAAGAGTATTACTTTGGCTTGAGTGATGTCGACTGTTGTTGGCCGAAGATCTAATAAACTCCTGGTGAAACAATTCATTACTAGTCTTCAATGCCAAATACATGAAGCCAATCCCCGGGCTGACTTGTTAAAAACATTAAACCCTATCTTGGAATAGACCACTTGGGACTATAGTGCTGTATTCGCGTCTTGGGTTCGAATCCCACTGGGAAATAGAGGTAAATAATTTATTTGGCATTCATTCATATACATTTCATGCTTGGCTGGCTACTAACTACAATCAAGTTGATGTAATCTCTGTATATGTGTGCGGACGCGGGCGTGTGTATGATTTGTATATCTGGTTTGTTTGTTACAGAGGAGGGCTTCTTCTATTTACGTTAAACTCATCGAGAGGAATCAAAACAAAATGACTGTCTGCTTCTTCAAAAAAAAAATACTGAAATTTACATGTAGGGAACAAAAATTGCGAGTTTGATGTCAAAATTGTTTTCGTAGTACCATTCTTCATGTTAAAATTGGAAACAGTCACTTTATAAACGCGACCAAAGATTCAGTGCTTAATAGGTTTATTCACATTCCCACTTGGCTTTTTCTTAATAAGTAAAGTAAAATCCTGTTATCCAAGAGGTCTGAAATTCTAACTGTCTCGTTTACAAAACTCATTAAAATCGTTTTTTCTCCAAGTGAATCTATCTGACTTGATTCTTTGGTCTTTGAAGACAACTAAGTTTCAGCTTCTATTTTAGTGGATGAAAATTCGTGACAATAAATTAAAATGATATGTTGAATTTTAAATCACAATTGTCAGTTTCATCGTAATGTAACTCTAAATAAGTAGGCAAATATTTTTTTTTTTAAATGAGAAATTTCTCAGTTTATTTTTTTATATGTGGGAATTTTCCCAGTTTATTTTTTAAAGTGTTCCTACTTATTTAGAAGTAAATTTTAACTTTTTAAATAATAAAAAATTCCAATGAAACAATGATGTTCAAGTGTTAAAAATAAGTTCCAGATTTTGGGGGGGGCATAGGTTTGTAAATAATTATTAAATAGTTTTATAATATTTAAAAAATGTGTTCCACTTGAAGAAATATTAGAATTTTATCAAAAGTATTTTCAACTTTAATCAATTTGAAACTTATGAAACGCTATGCATATATCTGTTGAGGAACCTCGTTCTTCTGAAAGGTTTTCTGTCCTGGTGGTCGGATTCTCATCTCTCTTTAAGGTATCATAATCATCCTTGTCTGGGCTTTATTTCAAGGCTCCAATCAGCACCCTTAAAATACTTAAACCAGTTTTAAGCAGTACATATAGTGTTTGCTTCCATATACCATATTCTGCGAGCATTTTCAATATCTTTGTGGCTCAGTTTAAAACAATACTTCAAAATTGACAAAATTTCAGTTCTTGTATTTCTTATTATATGATGGGAAACAAAAAATACAGATTAGTAGTCATGACCTTTGAAAACTAATGTTCACTAAATACAAAACTCAAGACACTGGGTTACTGTATAGTGTTGTATAAGAATAAGAAAAGACAATATATGAAGTTCCTAGGGTTATTGATGATGCCGGGGGTCAGTTACACAAAATTTCTTATGCAGAAACTGTTCCAATGGATCTTACTAAGGGAATGCATAGAGAATGTGTCTGTTGTAAAACAGCCACATTCTCCATGTAGACATGGCATAGTGGTTATAAAGGTTAAAGGTGGGAATAAGGAATGTAGCTCATCAGATATTTGTGATAAAGCAGCGAGAAACTCGCGACGCTTCGTCTGTGGGAAAGGGTTGTTGGGTAGAAAATAATTACTCACCCACAAGTCCACGTAGACCATATGAGCTCTATCAACACAGTGAGGAAAGAGCAGCTTCGGTCTAGCTATGGCAAAAATACTCACTTTTTTGTTTGAAGAGTGTAGCAGGGAGAGCCAAATACTTACTGGAGTGGCACAATGAACCGACCATTTTCCAGCATCGAGAGAAGTCTTAAGATATGTAGATGAAATAAGCTTTGGAGTCAAGTTCTGTAAAAGGCATAAATACTTTTGATACACTCTGAACAATAGCATTTATCTTCGCTCGGTTGATTAATTCTTATGAAATATCATGATTATGTCTATTTGCTTGCAGATAATTTTGCTAAACTTTGAAGTCAGATTGGATTTCTTAAATGTGGTGGCATTTTAATGAATACTTTTTATACTTAAGTCTTTTTCTTTTCATTTCTTTCTTTATAAGCATAATTCTGTTTCTTTTCGGTAATCAGACCAGATTTCTTCAGCTGATCATTATTTTTTCAACATGGCTACCTCATTACCATCCGATGCCTGTCTACATAAGAAAAGACTTTTAATTTATGAGCGAAATCCTGCACTGTGTATTTTCCTAACAATTGTTTAGGTAATTTAGTTAATAGAATTTTGAAATTTGCCAAATATACTGTCAAAATAACAATTTTGTTTTTCTGTATTAAAATTTTTTTCTAAAATGAATCTGTTCATCTCAAAATTATTCTATTTTTTATCCATTACTGTCTTCTACCACCTGAAGTGATAATAAAATTTGCCAGTAACAAATAATGATAATACCGGTATTTTAATCTGAGAACGTTGCAATTGTACGCGTTTAAACTTGGCTAACTTCATTACGGCACATTAATATAATATGTCATAAGAAGTGTTCCGTGGTATATTAAGGTA
>OZ038479.1:61634392-61749392 GCA_964036315.1 Acanthosepion esculentum | reverse complement strand
TGGAAAGAAGTAGAAATTAATAACAATATAAAAGAAAGAGTAAAAATGAAATTTTCTTTTACGGCATTTGTTTATTTCTAAAACGCGTTTTTAAACACAGAAAAGTAATTCTTAAAACCAAAACTCTTTGGAGTTGGCATTAAAAGTGTTTTTACGAATCAACTTCGTATGCTGCCAAGATGAAAAGAAATTTATTGATCTCACACACAACGTGTGCACTGACAAACATCGTTTCATCACATTTATATGATTGCGCAAAACAGCATCACTGGCAACATGAGTAAACGTAAGAATATATAAACTTGTACCAAAATTTCCTAACATTTTTCGAAATAATTTTATCGTAGAAAAACCAATCAATTACAATCAAATATAACACAGATAAAAGCTAAAAGAAAACTTTTAAGTATATTTTCTAGTTTCGAATGAACATTAAACAATTTGATGCATAATCAGAGCAAATTATAAGGTTTTTATTCTCGACACAATTATCATTTTCTTAAAATGCACGTATTAATGCAAAAAATTCTTTATTTCATGTTAATTGTTGAATCTATATTTCTATTAATGAAAAAAAAAACAACCTTAAGTTTATTGAGGTAGGTAGGCATTTATGTGTGCGCCCTTTCAAAAGGAATATGGCCCAAGTTTGTGTTTAAAATGAGAATTGCGCCGTATAGACTGGTCTAGGGACAAAACCTCAATCGGCATTTCTACTTTCGGGACTGACTCGAATTAATGAGGTAAGCAGTTTTTCTTTTATCCGGTGTAATGTATTTGTAACATGGATGGATATTTCACCAATGTCTTATAATCAAAGTTTCTGTTTGTTTGTTTTTCTCTCTCTCTCTCTTTCCCCATTCGAATCTCACCACGGCCGATTTGTCAGGAAGCGGCTTCCTGATGTTATCAGTCTGGAGAGGGGACGATACCAGCGTGCGGCACCTTTAGAAAGTGCCTGAAAACCATACCACGGGTTGACCCAGGCCTTGTAAGTGAAATTGGGTAGACGGAACACTTGGAGCCGTCGATAGCTGTCCTAGCGCGAAATTACAAGTCATTGTGACCGAGGTCGTGGTGTTTTCAGATTGTTGATCATTCTAGATAACACGCCTTCTCCCAGTAACTGTAACTAAGGTCTGCTCAGCATAGTTGCAGTATAAACCACAGGTTGGCTCGGTGGGTGTTGAAGGAACACAAATGTGCATGAGCAAGAGTCTGCAATAGGGATTGGTTAGACGCCCTAGTAGACGGGTATCATAGAATACGAGTTGCTAGCTATTATGTATATATATATATATATATAATTATTTATTTGAATATTACAACATAAATATGTTATAAAATCACGACAAAAGTAGCCATTTTGTTTCAACACTTCTAGTGTCTTTTCAAGTGACGATATATCTGCTCTACTCTGTATTGAGCACTCTTTAAAGAATATTAATTGTTGGTTATTGGATCTCACTCCGTATATACCAATCCTAAACTTGTATATATATATATATATATATATATATATATATATATATATATGCACTCGTGCAGCAGTTATGGGAATGTATATATGCAATAAAAAAAAATTTAATAGTTTTTCGCAACTTATGAATATTCTCACGGAAATATGAAAAATGAAAGACAACCAGTCCAATGCATAATAAATTAATTGAATGGGGAAACACTTAAATTTCTATCTGGAAATGCATTCGTTCAGATGTATGCATAATTATAAAACAGGAGAAAATCCATCTAAATAATGCAGTAATTACCAAATATGACATTTATGTATTTGTGTAATTGTTAGAACAAAATTCTTAAAGTGATTATTGACGGGATATTTAATATATTCGAGTCAAGGGATTGCAATGAACTTATTTCATAAATTCGTTCATGTAAAGAATTCTATTCTCACTAGGTTCCTCGCTAATGTGACCTTTTGTTAAAATAAGCTCAGAAAATAAAGAATTGAAATAACAATGAAATTTAATTTGAAAGAAATGATACATATGAAAAATAGAAGACACTGGAGATGAAACTTCCTTCGGGGTTTGAAACATAATTACGCTTCATGCTATTCAATTTATTGTTGAAATGTTTTTCAGTTCAGCATGAAAAGAAAGAAAACATTATTTAATAAATTGCAATCATTTAATGAAATACATAAAAGAACTTGTGATCATACTTCAGCTTACTTTTGATATTCTGATTTATATAGAAACTAAGTTCAGTAGAATTATATTCAATCACTTTTGTCCGAAATATTGAGATGAGAAATTATCACTATTATAGACATATCTGAGACTAAACTAATGCACTAATCTGGCTTGTTATCGTCGCAACATATCTACTGCTGTACCCACAGATATAAAGGCTGAAAACAATAGTCGGAAACGTAACTGACATCAAAAACATGTTGTCAGAGATCAAAAAAATTTATGGTCTATACAAAATCAGAGTAGTTTTCAAAAACAATTCCACCCTATGGAAACATCTCTCTCGTACCAAGCCCCCCTCCCACTCAGAAAATAATATGACAAAGAAATGTGTATATTCCATACCATGCCGTTGTGGCTGGAGATGCAAAGGAGAGACAAGCAACGAACCTCTGTAGATGCACCAGAAAGCGTAATATGCGGGAAAGCAATGAAATCAGGTTTCGTGGATCATATGCAAAGCGAAAAGAGGTCACTAATGTCTGTGGAATGAAATCAGAATAACAGTGAACAATACTGGAGAATAAAGCGATTAAAAGCCTCAGCACACATGAGAGGCTCTAATAAACTTCTCAATAGGACTAACGTAGAAATTAACATCATATGGAAGCGTTATATATATATATATATATATATATATATATATATATATATATATATTATATTATATATATATATATATATTTTCGCTCTCCGTATAGGATACAGGTTCGATTCCTGTCGGAGAGCGAAAATTTTCTATGAAAATTTCTCGGACATTCAGGCCGGTAAATGTTATTTAATACTGTTTATTATAAAACAGAGCATTTGCTTAAATACTTGTATCTATAAAAAGAACGTTAAACATAATATATATAAATGTCTTTAAATAAATTGTCGGACTATGTCCAATTCTAAAATATATATATATATATATATATATATATATACATATTATATATATACATATTATATATATACATATTATATATATACATATTATATATATATATACATAGTATATATATATACATATTATATATATATATATACATAGTATATATATATACATATTATATATATATATACATAGTATATATATATACATATTATATATATATACATAGTATATATATATATACATATTATATATATATATACATATTATATATATATATACATAGTATATATATATACATATTATATATATATACATAGTATATATATATACATAGTATATATATATACATATTATATATATATACATAGTATATATATATACATATTATATATATATACATAGTATATATATATACATATTATATATATATACATAGTATATATATATACATAGTATATATATATACATATTATATATATATACATAGTATATATATATACATAGTATATATATATACATATTATATATATATATACATAGTATATATATATACATATTATATATATATATACATAGTATATATATATACATATTATATATATATATACATAGTATATATATATACATATTATATATATATACATAGTATATATATATACATATTATATATATATATACATACATATTATATATATATACATAGTATATATATATATATATACATAGTATATATATATATATACATAGTATATATATATATATACATAGTATATATATATATATATAGTATATATATATATATATATAGTATATATATATATACATATTATATATACATATTATATATATATACATATTATATATATATACATATTATATATACATATTATATATATATACATATTATATATATATACATATTATATATACATATTATATATATATACATATTATATATACATATTATATATATATACATATTATATATACATATTATATATATACATATTATATATACATATTATATATATATATACATATTATATATACATATTATATATATATATACATATTATATATATATACATATTATATATATATATATGCATATTATATATATGCATATTATATATATATACATATTATATATATATATACATAATATATATATATATACATATATATATATACATATTATATATATATATATACATATATACATATTATTTATATATATATACATATTATATATTTATATATGTATATATATATATATATAATATATTAAGCGTTCCATGACTTAATTACAGACATATACACTAGTTTAATAAAAGGTATTACGTTTAAGACTCGAACCGTGAACCGAGCTGAGTGGGTAAAATATTGGTTTAGCAGAATCAGTTACTTGTCTGCTTTGAGTTCAATACTTGTTAGCGAGAAATTCATGTAATCCAGTTCACTGGAAAAGACAAAAATAAGTTAACTACGATTGCTGAAAAATATTCGTCCTTGCCAGGATGAGCTTTTTTAAAAATCTGATATTTCGCCAGATATTTGGAAGTGGCCCAACCGAGAATTTTTCGACACTTTATCATAGATATAATTGACATATTGGAGACAGTATCTTCTATGGATAGTCAAATAATAAGCAGCTATCATCGTGGATTGAATTAAACCAGAAGTGATATAAAACTGCCGAAATATTGTGATGATGACAACTACGATAACACAAATCAGTCTATACAACTCTGTATCTAGCAGTCAGACGCTTATCCTTGAACCAAAATGGTTAATTAAACATAATTTAAAATGATTATATATATATATATCCGATGCGATGAGAACGAAAGTAATATATAAATTCTAACGTTCGCAGCGTTAATTCAAAAAAGAGCTCGATACAGGTAGTAGAGTGATAATGCACTGAAACCTAGTTGCATCTTTGTTGTGAGTCAAATGGTTTTGTCTATATGATAAAATTATAATAAATAAATAATATATATATATATATATATATATATTGATATATATATATACTTATTACCAGAAACACAAAGCAAACAACATTTAACGTTTTATTTTAAAATGATTTTCAGCTGCTTGATATTCTATAATTAGAATGTGTAATTATTATACAAAAGAAAATAATTAAATATAAATAAGTTACTTTTAATACTAAAATAGAAAACAATCCCCCCAAATTATTTAGGCAGTTCATCTTTACCAATTTCGATTTGCTTAAATTAGTTTTTAAACTAGAAATAAAAGTTCTGTGATTATAGCAGGCTCTATATTGTACTATATATAAGTTCCAAAGAAACGGTTTGATTAGAATCCAAACTAGCATTTACTTACTACAAGAACTAACTGGCTTATCTTTACTGAAATCTAAAATAATTTTCCTAATATTTAAGTAAACTGGGCAGATTATACACTGACAATGAGATACACTGTAATCGTAATGTACAAACGCAGAAACGAAAGAAATAAAAAAGAAAAATATTATAAATAAACTGTGTGGGTAAATGATCTGTATATCGTTTGATGTTGATAGTGTATATTTGTTATATATAAACATTGTATATTCACATTTATAGATTTAATTATTGTACGTCATTAATTTATAAATGTGGGTATATGTCTATCATGTATACAAATGTTCAACAGAATGAATCAATTTTTTATTCATTTTGTGTTTTGCGGTCGCGCGCGCACGCGCACACACACACACACACACGTGTTAGTCTACCCGAAAATGAACCAGCTATTTAATGTATCTGTCTATATTTCTGAGATGAGGCATTATGTACACTATTTACATTATTCAGACTATTGTCCTCATCTTTGTTGCCATATTTATCACAACGTTTCAGCCGATATACGCTCCGGCCTTCATCAGGTGGTTGGAATGTCGAACTGAACGCTTTATTTCGCTCGATAGCGTAGACTGTTCTAGTTCCACGCGCCATGTTTAATGGATGTCAGTCATCAGTTATCTCTTGTTAATTCACCTCTCCAAGTTCTCCACTGCCTTAACCAGGTATTGAACTCACACTGTCACTAGATCTAACCAACGCCTTTATCCACTGTGCCATGTGTCCTTAAGGAGATAACTGATAACTGACATCCATTAGACATGGAACTAGAACAGTCTACCCCAGCGATTGAAATAAAGGGTTCAGTTCGACATTCCAACCACCTTAAGAAGGCCGGAGCGTACAACGGCCTAAACGTTGTGATAAATATGGCAACAAAGATGAGGACAATAGTTCGAATAATGTAAAACAGCTATCTAATATTAACAAAACTAGCCTATCGAGATGCAATGGTGCCTTATTTCCCTTTTTGTAACCTCAGACACTTATTACAGCGTCCCTTCCACTTTTCAAAGTTCGCTTTAAGGATTATTATCGGTCATTTCTTTACGTTTCCCTTAATCTCACCCATGTTCTTAAATATCCCATTCAAAGGCGTGTTTTACGTTGAGAAAAGCTAGAAATCCCAAGGATCTGAATCAGTAGGGAGCACTGACTGTCTTGGATGAAGAGATCTTGCCAGAACCCCCGCACAGAACGTGAAGAATCTATGTCGAAATATTCAAAATGAATTCAAAATTCAGTTTGAAGAATCTCCAGGTCGCCTTTTAATTCTCACTCTGTCATTCTCAGATTTCGCTTGATTGCTGTTTGCATGTTGGCAATATTTTCGGAGCATCTGTTTCTTAAAAGCCTTCCAGAATGTGAATTGTTTTCAACAGGCTATCAGCGAAGTTTTTAAGTGTCGGTGATTAGATTTTTGCTAAGATAGCGCTCCTTGAATCATCTCCCAAATCATTTTAGTCATTCAAATTATTTCTGCAGATGGATGTCCAAATTTCAAGCAAAACTTAATGCACATTCAAAGTCAATGCGAACATTATATACATAAAAAACTCACTCGAAGGCGTCTTACTGGTAATTTAATAAACCCACAGGAGAGTCTCTGTTATGGTAGGCGCAGTCAGGTCACCTTTGATTGGTTATTAAGTTACACCAATGCTATGAAACCCGTTTTCGTTATATTCAAGTTGGTTAGATCATTTCTGGACACAACCATGCCCCTACCCATGCACACATGTGATGAAATGACAAAATCTATTTTTCTATGTTTCCATTTCATTTATGAATATTGTCGTTTAGATATAATAATTTATATCTCAATTCGCTCTCTCTCTCTCTCTCTCTCTCTCACACACACACACACACACACACACACACACAATTATCTCTGGAAGTCCGAAGTAAACGAGTGTGTTACGCAACTCTGCCGGCGGATTTGTATTACTGATCGCAGAATTCGATTGTGAAATTTATCGTGCTATTTGACACATCTGCGATAAAGTGTCCACGTTTCACAGCACACACACGCACGCACGCATGCACACACACATTGTGTGTGTGTGTGTGTGTGTGTGTGTGTGTGTGTGTGTGTGTGTGTGTGTGTGTGTGTAAGGGCACACATGTATACATGCTCAATCTTGTCTGGATAAAAGAACAAATCCAGTGCTTTGCGAATATTTTAATCAAATTATTACTATGTATTTGTCAAACATTTGTTGTTTTAGCCTCCATTGCTTTCGATTCAAATGTATTTTATTATCAACAAGTATCTTAAGTTTATTGATATATTTTCTAGCCTTGTGAAAATACAGTCGCATAATCTTAGCAAAAATG
Source organism: Acanthosepion esculentum (assembly GCA_964036315.1). Lineage (NCBI taxonomy): Eukaryota > Metazoa > Mollusca > Cephalopoda > Sepiida > Sepiidae > Acanthosepion > Acanthosepion esculentum. The sequence goes on along the minus strand of OZ038479.1, from coordinate 61,741,587 downwards.
TTGTGTAACAACCTATTATATGATTGTATTTTTGTTTTTATAATGTAATTCACAATCGTACAGGGTGATTAAAAATTCAGTCGTAATAAATCTTCTACTCTATTATAACATCAAGCGATAATGATTCAAGCAGTTACAATATTTGGCGCTTGTCGTAGAGCGATAATTAGAAAGTTGATCTGTTAGTATAATATATTTCATTGTCACTATTATGATGTAGAATTAGTGAAATTATCCATTTGCACCCCGTCTTTGACATTTTGAAAGTGCATCAAAATCGAATAAAAACATATCATTAAATAAAAATGTCAATAATATTAAAATAACTCAGAAAAATCGAAAGTGATTACCAAACACCAAACAGTTCTTCTATTTACTAATTCATTTCTATTCCAAATGTTCCTTGCTAAATCTTTGGGACGCATAGAGCAAAATAACATCTGAAATCAAACATAAAACATTTCCACCCTCTTCCCACGCCGTGTAATAAGAAACTGTCCCTTGTGGTATAAAAAACTTAAGTGGCACCTTGAACATAGATTAAAATATTTTACAGAAATTATCTGTTATTTCAGAATGGTTCAGCAAAAGATCGGGTTTTAGGAAATTGGTTACAGTGTCTTTTAAGTTTGGAGAACCACCAAATAGCAAAATATGCCAGAAATACTCTGAAAATCGTTAAATGTTTCAACGAATTTTCTTTAAAGCCACTAGGCTATTGGATTAAAGAGTCAGTTCGTGAATTTGGTGACATAGTAATTGTGAGTTCAATCCCTAGTCCGGGTAGTGTGTGCTTGGAATCAGTGAAAACAGGCTGACTAATCAATACTAAAACTAAGAACTAGATTCCATAGACATGAGCAATGGGATGGGAACAGACTAAAATTCATGGATTAAATAAAGGGTTCAGTTTAAAATTCCCTGTAGGTTACCCAGATCAATGTACACCTGATGAAGGCTGGGTTTAGGGGCACAACGACCGAAACGTTGTGATAACAACAAGAAAGATGAGGACAATAGTCCGAATGTAAATCGAAAAGAATGATAGTTTACATTATTTAATCTAATCATTTGATCGAAGTTTTTAAAAGTGTTAACATTTTTGCTCGAGGCAAAACTGATAAAAATCGCATTTTGAAAATTTGAAAAAAGAAAATTAATAAATAATTTTAATTATTATCATGTAGTTTTCTAATAAAAGCATTATGTTGATACATAAACTGATCTTGTTTAAGGTGAAATGCCAGCATGAAATCAATTTTTAAGCAGGAAGGATAAATTTAAAATTTATATAATTCTTAGATAAATGAACGCAGGATATTTTTTAATCGTCCCACAAAAGAAAGGGGAAAATTTTGTGAGATGATTATAATCTTACATACAGTTAGAAATGTATTTTGTAAACATGTGATTATCCGCAGATTTTTATATACATGCAAACATTTAATGTTTTAAGAGAGAAATAAAATTTACATTTCACCTTTTTTTATTTACTGAACAAATTTTAATTTTTCTATTTTCCAAGTTACGTTTTGAAATAAAATCTAAAATATTACAATTTATAAATATTTCACCTTGTTACTCAGTCATGTTATACACACTTAACAGGAATCATGCCATTTAGATTAAAATTAAGCTAAATCAGGAGGTAAAGCGTATTTGTTCATTCATATATATATATATATATATATATATATATATATATATATATATGACAAAGAGGAAAAAGTTAACTTGTGACGCGTTTCGTACTTCGGGACATCATCGGACTAAATTTGTTATGTTGGTGTCCTACCAACTTGTGATTTTGTAAGTTCGAGAGCTGCTGTTTTAGAGCGCTCATCAAATAATAATTATTACTTATGGGATTTTAAGTATTTGATATTCTTTAATTAATAAATTAACAACACACACACACATATGTGTGTGTGTGCGTGTGTGTAAAACATGATTGAGTAGGCATCCCTGTAATTTGATTTTTTAACAGTAAAATGTCAACCAGCCTAGAGAGCAAGACTTTGATTTCTACTCAGACATGCATACCTACTAAATAATAATATGTATATATATATATATATATATATATATATATATATATATATAATCCAACTAAATATGTTAGCTTTATCACTGATATTGAGCGCTTTTCAGTAAGTACCGCGTATATAATATATAAATAATATATATAAAAATTGCACATTCACACACACACACACACACACACACACACACACATATATATATATATATATATATATATATATATATATACATATATATATATATATATATATATATATATAATTACACCACACTGAATAAGCGTTTCAATTACTCACTAATTGTAGAGTAAATGATAACTTACCAAATCGATATGTAGACCAGTTTCAAAAGAAAGGGTATAATCAAACTCCATATAAATTCATTATGCGTTCTCCTTGTGTGTAGATAATAAACAGTTTAGCCTTAGATGTCCACGATCGTATAGATATCTTCCTGCGATAAATTATTCCACGTCACTTGCCCCTTGTCAACTCAATGCAACAAGTCTTGTAAGTTGAATGACTGAACGAGCCAGGCGCCGTCTCATCAAGTTCCATATGTGTTCAATAGGGGGCAAATCTGGCGATCGTGTCGGCTAAAAAAGTTGTAGAACATTTTGCATGTCGAGTAGCAAGGCATCATGTGAGCGTGTATTATCCTGCTAGAATAAAACATCAGTTTTCTGTTGCAGAAATGGCAAAAGAAAAGGGCTCTGTATATAGATGGTATTGATGAGCAAGATTTGTAACTTATGGCAAGCTACGCCAAGATTGAGCGTGTATGTCTGTTATAGGCAAATACATTCTAGGTGTCGCTGGGTGTATGTCGCACATGCAAACAACCATTACTTGCATACAAACAGAGAACCATTCGAATTCTTACCATACCACTGTAAACGTGTATAACATTGTGACCTCAATGGATGTCTGGCTTGAAGCATGTTTGCATCTATATCTCGTGACAACTGCTTGAACTGAAAAAAGCTACAAAAATGTATTTTTATGTTGTGTCGAAAAAGAAGTTGAAGCATATGATGAGTTTCCAACCGACGGAACACTTATTGAATAATAAGTTCCCGTTTCGCTTTTAGGGAAGAATTATAATTCCTATTAAAAAGCAGCAATTTCGCTTACTATCCTATTTATCTGAACAGTACGTATCCTGCTTAGATCTCAATATTACGAATGAGTGGGTTTTTTATCCTCTATTTATGTGAATGAATTGGATAGTCAAATGATACCCCCGCCGGATTAGTGGTTGATTGCCATCAAAAAGTTTTATTTCTTTTCATAAAATGTTTACTGGGGACACTTCTACAGATAACTGTTACAGTAAAGAAAATATACATGAGCGAATTAACTATATTTTAGTTAGTGAGTATTTTGGAATATTTCACTCCTGTTCATTTCCATGGAAAGTACTACAGAAAAAAGTGAACAGTAACACTGATTCAGCTACAAAACACTATTTTCCAAATAGTCACTATCATTGGCTATGTATTTCCAACAGCGCTTATATCTATTATTATATATATTAAATCTGTAGCAACTGACCTGACTCCCTCATCGCAGTCACCAAAGGATTCCAACTATCCATTTACCTCTTTCTGTTTTTGTCCTTAGAGAGGTAATATTTTTCAATTATTATTTATATCTACTAGAATTAAATAAAAAATATTTAGATATTTTTCCTTATGTCCTTTATTATAACTTGACAGACTTGGCAACCCTAGTGTCTCCACTGTTAAAACACATTACCCATCACCTAACTGTGCTCATATCCACACTTTCATCTCCGAAACGTTTATCAAGCGCCGATGAATGTCAATGAGTGAAATTCTCTTCTCATGGATAAATTAAATGACACAACTCTGCTTTCAAGACATTTTCGTGTCAGATGTAATTGTGTCAAACTGCCTCAAAGCAAAAAGATTGGTATTGTCAGGGAGGTTAAGCTCAACTACCAACATCGGTCTCTGACGCTGTAGGCCCACGTAAGACGTAAGAAAATAGGAAGCATTACTTTTGGAACGTCTTTCGTATACAGTTTATACATATTTGTTTCTTGGAATAAAACATCTGATAAAGTTTAAATGATATAAAATGAATATCTATTGTACACCCATGTAAGAATTTTTATCGCATTTACAATTTACATTTTGTTTTCTCTTATAATATCTGTGTGAGTGTCTGTAATATGGTGAAATGGTTGCTGAATGTAAGGGGAGTGTTGTGTAGCAACAGGCTTTCTAATCGAAGCGAAGAGACGAAGTTTTAGTGTGCAACCCCCGCAACTCTAGGTGTACGTGTAGATTCTATTAAATGGTGGTTGTGTGTATGTATGAGTGTGCTGTTGTTCATTTGATATTTGTTTTTATGTTTTTCATGAGTTTGATCTGTACATTTTATCAATAAACATTTAGCTGGTGTCATAAAAAAATTCAATCTTTTTCTTTTGTAGTTGCATGCTTTTTTTCATTGTAAGAAGCTTTCTATAATGTTAAACCGTGGTATTTATTTATCATTATAAAAACAAAATGAGAAATTTGAATGGAATAAAATCACTTAAGACAGCGATATTTGATGTCTTAATTTTCTGCAAACCGACCTCATTCTGAACATATATATATATATATATATATATATATATATATATATATATATATATATATATGTATGTATGTATGTATATATATATATATATATATATATATATATATATATATATATATGTATGTATGTATGTATGCATGTGATAGACTCTCCCATGGATTTCGACGTATGAGGATCTGACAACCTCATTCACTTTTTATGTTTGTGTCGTACGTCAAACTTCAGTCCAACTAGTCATTTGCATACAAGTCCACATATTGTGTAACAACGAAGATCTCGGGATATAGCAACAGAAACATTTGATGACGTTTTTTGTCGTTGTCTTTCGTCTATTAACCGGTCAATACCAAAATAAAGTTACGAAATATTAAATTTTGTATATCAAGATCAATTTTAGGGAAAACTATGACAAAGTGGAAAAAGTTTTCGAGTGGCACGTTTCGTCCTTTTTGGATTTCATACGACTAAAGTGATGTGGGTCGCATTAGCGTAAAATTCACTTTAGTCCTAAAAAAAAAATGTGTTAACGTGAAAATGTTTTACACTTTGTCATATTTTTCCATAAAATATATAGTTGTATGTTTAGGCACGAACCTCTCTCTAATAAATGTTTCGTCAAAAATGACTGAAAATTTACAATTTAGAGTCATTTTCAAGGCTTTTATTTATGTAAGTCTATTGTAAGCAGTGGATAAATTCGTGAAAGACAAACATATTCATAATTCTGAAATACACTCATTACATTGTGATCCTGTTCTTACTTTCATATTATCGGTCGTTTTTTCTGTTTTCTTTTTAAATAAGTGCTTCCGTTATTTTTAGATACTGTTTACACACACACACTGTATATATATATATATATATATATATATATATATATATATATATATGTGTGTGTGTGTGTGTGTGTGTGTGTGTGTGTGTGTGTGTGTGTGTATGTGAGGAAGAAATGACGCGTTTCGTTCTTTAGAACATTTCATCATCCCTGGCAGATCTTCTATTATCACAGTGTGGGATATCTCAAAAGTGATGGAAACAAAAAGCAAAAGAATCTAAATTAAATCGGCTAGATTATTATATACCCAAACACATTTAAAAAAAAACGAAAAAGAATTGAAAATTTAGAATTCCCAGCATCTCTCCTTCGTGTACATGTTTAATCGCGCCAATGTAAACACATTTAGTCAGATGAAGTCCTATAGGACGAAACGCATCCCATGAAATCTTTTTTACACTTTGTCATATGTCTTTCCCCAAAATTGTTTTTGATATATAAAAATGTATTTATCGTTATCCCATATATATATATATATATATATATATATATATATATATATATATATATATATATATATATATATATATATATGAATCAAAGTGTTTCTATATATTGATGTATACACAGTTGTAAAGTAGCAGTTAGTAACGAGAAAACCCAACTTTAAACTCACCGAAATACGGTACAAAATTGAAAAGTCCTATTTTATCAATGGTAGATGTGATTGCGACCCGTAATGGATAAGAAGACATCAAGTTTACCTTAAGCATTAAAGATAAAAAAATAGTTTTATACCAACTTCCATAAAATCTAGCATCTCTGTATTGACTTCTTTTGCTGAAAAGTGATGCTAGAAATATCAGTGTCCGATGCGTATTACTGTTAATAATCCGGTTGTATTAATTGTCACTTAATCATATACATTTGTGCGCCGATTTATGTCAGTTTTATTGCTTTTATTATGTAGAAAAGGAAATCTAAAAAAATGCATACATAAAAGCTGAAAAACTTTTTGCGTTTCATATACACATGTATAACCGATCGAAAAACTCATAAATTAAATTGAAAACCTGGTTTACAATATTAACCAGGTTTAACGTTATTTTTACTGTCGACAGAAATACTGCAATATGCTAAAATAATATAGGGTATGTGTGAAAATGTAGGTAGGTGAACAGACGTTTGATGCTAATATATTCTCTTTTATTGTGGAAGTTTTTATCTGAATGTCTATTTTATCATATATGTGTCTTTTGGTATATTACTACTGTATATATCTCCGGATATAAGTTGCCGGATTTATATAAGAGTAACTTTATAAAGAGGGAATTAAAAAATGACGCATTTCTTTTCACTCAAATGTAACTAATTCCGTTGACCTTTATTTGTTTTTTAACGAAGTTCAACAATTTTCGTTTGCAAGTTTTCTTCCCTGCAGTCATTTCCGACGTTTTCGTTTCCAGTAAAATTCTTGACGCATTCACGTAGAAAACTAAAGCTAAGTAGACCTTATCAACTTCATCAGATGAAGTCGAATACCGGGCAAATGTAAGCTTGGCACATTGAAACGATACTCGCATCAGTTGTCGCAGCGGTCGACAAACTACGGCCTGCGGGCCAGACACGGCCCGCTGTGACATTTCACCCAGCCTGACGACCATATGGTACATGGTAATATTCTTAAATAAGAATTTTATATAATTTTCTCTGGAATGTTATTATGTATCAAATAAAATGTTGTTTTTTATCTATTTAATATATCTAAGTATGAACGAAAATATATATAATAAATAATATATACAAAAATGAAACCATATTTTATTTCCTATAACTTAATAAATAAAATGGTTATTAATCATAATGAAAGACTATCAGATGATATAAAGCAATTAATCACAGAAAAATATTTACATATAAAAGGCAGGAAAGTTAACTGACTTTTATAAATGCCTTCCAGATGAAGGATTTCTACTTGAAAATCTTATACACAATTTTTAATTTCAGAATTTGGTAAACCATATTTATGTGAGAAGACATTTTCAAGGATGAAGCGTGCTAAATCAGCATATAGGTCGGTTTTAACTGATTCACATTTGTAGTCAATTTTTATTATAAAAAGCAAAAGTTTTGAACAAGTTTGGTTGGTTGTTTTTGTTTAGCGGCATATCAACCTTTATGGGTTATTTAATGCCGAAATCTAAACATTTTGTACACTATTTTTTGGACAATAATGACTTAAAGATAGAAGTCTTACTAAATAATACATAGCTGGAGGGAGGAGAGCTGGATTCATACCTTCCCCAAGGATATTTGTGCGTAAGTGAATATAACGAACCCGAAGGGAATTGGAGCACGGCTCTTCGATTAACAATTCCGGGCCATTATCCATTACACCATCCGCATATCCAAGCTTACTGTACCTGGCATTCCCAAGCTGACACCCATCTAAGTACTGACCCGATTCAACGTTGCTTAACTTCGATGATCGTACGGGAGCCGGTGTTTCAACGTAAGCCTTGAATCAGTTTGATTTAGGTTTAATTCAGGAAAAAAGGAAATTACCCTCAGTACTGTTAAAAGAATTTTAATGGAGTTTATTTATTCATAATGAAAATTATGGTTTTAAAATAAAGGATTTATCTTATATATTATCTATAGTTTTTTCTCAGAGTTTGTCTTAACTCATAATTTTTCCAAAACACTGTCAATGTGGCCGATTTCCAGTGTTAGCTGGCTCCTAAGTTCTTGTGATCAGTTAAAAGAGTTACTTCATCTGGCCATACAATGACAGGCTAATCTGATCGGAAGATCCTGTTTTGGGTTTATATGATCATCTGTCTGTCTGTCTGTCTCTCTCTCTCTCTCTCTCTCTATCTCTCTCTCTCTCTCTCTCTCTCTCTCTCTCCATTCATGTTCAGTTCATGATCTTCTTGATTAATCTCGAAGCCTTTGAAGGAAAGGTAACGCTTCTATATATCGATTTATTACAGGTTATACATGAAAATCTTAGTGATTTAGAGATTTATTTCTTTTGTCCAAAAATCTATTCATATATACATAAACTGTAAAAGTGAAACAAATCAGTAGAGATAAACATGTAAATGCATTGTAACATCAATTTGCTCGTGGAATGCCTTCCTCATGCTATTGATTTCGAGAAAATGGTTTTCCTAAAGGAAATCTTGAGTTTCTAGTGTCAAGAATTGTGTCAGAAAAATGACATATTAAAATGGTCCGATTTCTCTTTGTGGATGTTTTTGCGACTGTAACGTAAACTCGTCATATCATAGTGAGGTTTTAGTAGGAAAATACCTTTAAAATGCTTTAATTTGAAGAACAAAGCAATTTTCATTGCAGTTTGCAATAACATGGGCGTGCGTTCGTGCTCACTTCAATAATAATGATTATATGTGTATTTTTTTAAAATAAAATCTGAATTTCCTACAATATGATTAGATATATATAGATGACTGACAACTTTCTTCTTTAATTTACTTTTTAGAAGTGTTTTTCAAGTTGAAATTAAAAGAAAATGACATTTTAAAATAATCTTCTATTCGATGAAGTGTTATACGTTAGTCAAGTCAGGGGTGTTAACGTAGGGTAAGTTTGGTAACAGGCGACTCATCTCATTTATGTGGGTGAGGACACCGGTCAGTAGTTGATAATAGAAATCTCAGCTTGATTTTTGTTTTTGTTTTGATTTTTTTGTTTTATTACAGTAAGGTTCACCCTATACAACGATTACGTTAAGGGGTAATTTATATGGATAGAAGGGGAAGATGGCTGTTAACTCTAGACTTGAACAGGTTAAGATTGTAGTGATGGAGGAAACATCCTCTTAGGAGTCTGTTCCACAGGGCAGTGGTTCGTGAGAAGAAGATGTTAGAGTGGAAATTACTTCTCGAGGGAATTTGAGATGTTTGTCAATATGGTGGAACCAAGGAATGTCGTTTATCCGAGCACTTTCCATGGTAGTGGCGACAGAACAGTCAGAGACTCGCCACATCCCGCCTGTGAGGGAGAGGTTGAAGAGTGGAAACAGGACTGGAAAGTGAGGACTGGGTAGCTCCCGTTCAAGTATGACAACAGTACTCAATTTCCAGTCTTGTCTGGCTCTTATAAAGGTAGAAGATAGCAGGAGTCAGTTACCTACTAGAGCGGTACAGGGTGTTGATCATTTTACCTGCATCTTTAGCAACTGATCGTATATGAGTTCCACTTGAGGGCGAGTGTGAGCTTAAGGCCCAATATTCTATCAAGGCACGGAGCATCCACAAGAGGACACCCGTTCATCGTGACAGGCGGTAGATCGAGGTCTGATCAGTGGGAGTGTAATGTAATGTCAGTTAAAATAATGTTATTTAAGATACTCTAAGATATTTTAGTGTTAATTTTTTAAATATTGACTAACCATATAATAATATAGGATATAATAGGATTCATTTTTTGGTATAACTAACACTAATACATAACTGTGCCTTCTCTCTAAAATGAAGTCCATCCACTGCCAGAATGACACATCTATCAGTGTGCGTGAATTATTAGGAAAATGATTCAAATTTTATTGCTTTCGTTAATTTTTAAAATACCAAATGAAAATATAATTAATAAACATTTGTACTTAGAATTCATATAATAAAGAATAAAGGTAAAGTTAATTAAAAGTAAACATGAAAAATGAATTTGTTTTACACAGAATTCTTCGTTCGATTGACACGGGCTAGTTACTGTTTGAGGGAAGTTTAATATAAAATAATCTGGATTTTACAGAAATCGTGTGGGCTGTTGATGGATCTGTTGTTCTTAAATTGATTTTTGAACTAAAATGAATGAATTTTGAACATAGTTCAATGATTAGTTTCTCACCAGATTTTAAACAATAAAATAAAAGATGTGTGTCGATGAATTGTTAGGGAACAATAAATGTGCTATGATTATTATAGTTATATATAACAACTTCTTTGTGATGCTTTGCAAGAAACATTTTATTTTGCTTATTTTCTCGGCAACATTGAAAATTCAACAAAAGCACAATGAATGCTTCTTTAATTGAAGAAAGTGAATATTATACATTATAATAGCCTTTCTTCATAGGTACAATATAATTTGTGCGTATTATAAACATTATAATGCATTTCTCGATCAGATTATCTATATAATGATAACATATAGCAATTTACCAGTCTATGAAGCCTATATAGGAGACATAAGGGTGTATTAATATTTTACTCTATCGGAATACTCGAATAAATACTTCAGCCAGCAAGAATTTATTCAGAAATACAATGAATATTACATTACAAACAAGGCGCCCAATTGACAGACTTCCTGACAGTATAATCCATATTTATACAATATTAAAGTTTTATGAACATTTAAATACACTTAAGATGTTCTAAAAATGTTAATATTAAGTGTTTTATATCTTCTATAAAGATGACATTTATTTTATGATGGCCCGCGCAGTAAAATACAAGTACGCACGCACACACACACACACATATATATATATATATATATATATATATATATATATATATATATATATATATACATATGCAAGATTGGATTTTCTGAATATATAAATAGAATAATCAATCATTTTTCATTCATTTAATTTTTTAAATTTAATTGAGCTGTAACATTTGCACACTATGAATGTTTTCATGTCAGAAAGAGATTACATAAGAATTTGTCGTAAGTTGCAATTTATATATAATTTCAAAGATTATTTTAATAATATAGATTATTGTTTGTTTAGTTTGAGGGTGAATCTATAATAAAATATTCTTCCCAGTTTTATCAATTAGAAAACATCTTGTCTTGCGCACACATATGCATAAGTAATGTTTCCTTCTCATAGCTTAATGGTTAGCTAGCGCATTTCGCAGAACAGTTCGACCCTCATAGGTGCCCACTATTATAAACTTGTGCTGGATGAAGCTGGTCTTATACCATAAGAAAATGTCATTTGGTTAAAAAGAGTGTCCATGGTGGCTGCCAGGGAAAAGTTCTTAATAAAAATGCTGAAATCTACTTGTGAATTGAATATTTCCCAACTAAAATCCTTTTCACTATTTTATTAGATTTTTACATAAATTTCTAATTCTAGAAACGTTTGCAGTGTGGCTTCTATAGATTTCTCTCTGCTCACTTATTGAGGGTTAGTGAGAATTCTGCGATATATGATTGCAAACCTAAAACTTTTCAATCATTATTACGAGATTAAACAACTTTTAAAAGGTATAAGGCAGACAAAAATATAAATGCTAATGTTCATACTTAAATGAAAACCCAAAACATCAAAGATGTCATTTTAGGGAACGCATTTTGTGTAATTCTTGAGAATTCAGCGTTTATTTTTTGTTGTTTTTTAATTATAAATCTTGATGCATGATTTGTTTACCTGCTAATATCGGAAAAAAATTGATTGTTTTTGTTAACACCATTGAAAAGAGGTAAAAGCATCTATTAGCAAAGACTGTAGAATAATTACCTTTTATTCCCAATCATCCTTAAAGAATTGTTGCTCTGAACTCAGAGGAAATTCTATGCGATTAATCAGAAGTTTATATCTGTCGGAATGAATGGAGCTTATGACTTAAGCCCATTTTTGATTATTTTTTAACTCGTTCATTATCAATATATTTCAGTTGCCGTAATCAGACTCCCTATAGGTATAAAATATAGATTAATAAAACAATACATACACACACACACACACATATATATATATATATATATATACCTGCACAAGTAATTACTCAGATGTCAGTTTCTATTGCTTATGGGTGTACACAGTCGCAGGTTTACAAATAAGTAGATAGACTCTCTTTAGCAGGTGCACGCCGGTCTGTGCGATCGCTAGAAGATGGAATGGGAAGAAAGAATTAAAGTCTGATCGATGAAGTCGAGAGACAGACAAGAATGTTCACTCTTTTTATGTTCTTTGATAGGAGCAGTGAAAGTATTTAACTTAAAATAGTTAAGAAGTACTTTGCGAACACATTTGTGGTCTGTTTATCAACCTATATTTTTACACTAGCAGTTTTTTTGGGGGGGATTTGATATAGACAACAAAGATGTTTTAATGAGTCACGCAACCAAACTGGTGCTATATAATTAACGAAAAAATTAAATCATGAAAGGAACTAGACAAAAAGTTATTAGTGGAGCAATTTTAAGTTGTTTTTTTTTTTGTTTGTTCGATTTTTAATCTTAGCACATTTTTTATAAAATCCCAATTTGTAGTTTGACAGGTCCTTAAAGGAAAATAAATATTTTCTAATACAAAAAATCGTGGGAGAAAAGGTATTTTTATATTGTAATGATCAGATTTCTGTTTGTTAGCGTATTTCTCTGTAACACAACAGAAATTGTACATCCTTGTGTGAATTTATTAAAGCAATACCGCTTAAATTTAAAGCAGTTTCTAGTTTATTTAGCAACCTAATAATGAGTGTGAGCGTTCGCTTAAATAAAGAGAAAATTTGTTTATTTCTTTTTGTTAGAAAAGCTGAAAAGAAAATTAACATTGACAGAGGAAAAATGGAAGGTTGATAATTCCTACATATTATGATGTCCTTATTTTGTACAAAATATTTGTTATATATTTTAATGTAGAAATAAGGGTAATTATTAATTACTGATTGTCTCTTTATTTTTGCAAAAGATTATAATCCACATCATAATTTAATATATACAAAAATGTATTACACACACACACACACATATATATATATATATATATATATATATATATATATATATATATATATATATATATATATATATATATATATATATATATATATATATATATGTTATAATAATATTTTTAGTTTTTAAAAATATGATTCCTTCGCTACATAAGAGTTCTCGTGTTTCAAAAGCGAGGGCCGAGACCCCTAACATAATTTTTTAAGTTATGTAGAGTTAAGGTGTCTGGACCCGCTTCCTTGTCAAGCGAGAATTTGGGATCCCCCCCAAAAAGCTCTACTTCTGTATGGAGCACTGTCTTTTTGAAAATAAAGCTAAATACTAAGGAACACCGGATTATCTACCTAACGTGTTCTTTCCTATTTTACTGCACACCTGCATACATACATACATATATATATATATATATATATATATATATATACATATATATATATATATATATGTATATATGTATATATATATATGTATATATGTATATATATATATATATATATATATATATATATATATATATATATATATATATATATATATATATATACTTTATTTTGAAATAATTATAATTAATATTTTAAAAATAGGAAGTGACTTGACATCAAGCTTAAAGTGTGCCTTCGCCGGCTTTTAAAAGAGCACGTGTAAAATCAAATATGTCCACAATTGAATAGCAGACACGGTGTCACAAAATAAAAAGTCCGGGGCATGTTGAAAGTGTAGGGGGGGGGGGCTAAGTGAGTGTTTAAGTTTCAAGATATCCTTCTTTTTATGTTTTTTTATCTGATCCTTTCATGAAGAGACTATTTTGTAGATTTATTATTCTATTGTAAATATTTTATTGGTGGCTTGATTTCAAATGCACATTTTTATTGTGTTTGAATTAATTTTCTAAAATGAGACATCAAAACTTTTTTTCCTATAAAACTGAAATGAGTTTTAGAAACTAATGATTCGAGAGAAAAAAGATGAAGATTTATTATTTATTTTGGAAATAATGATTCTTAGACAAATAATTTTTCGTATTCTCATCTCAATAGAAGTGCCATAGAAACCAAAAAGTCAGTCTTCAGTTTAGTTTTCAGTTTTGGCTCAATAGATAAAGATATGAGTGCGTGTTCACGTATGTGTTCAAGCACGAGGAGCGGGGAGCAAAGCTACAGATAAACAATATCAGCTTTCGCCCGAATATGCTTTCTAATACTTACCGGCATTGTGTCTTAAAAGTGAAAGACACAAACAAATGTTGATAGATTTCTTTTTCTTTTTTATAACAGAAGGACAATTTAAATATACAAACAAAACAGAACGGATAGATCTAATTTTGTCAATATATAGGATTACATTTTTATGAACACCTGTAGATATTTAGTTAATTAAAATATTATGGGCTAACATTACTGTAGCTGCTGTGTATGTAAATTGTGTTTGTGTGGTTATAATTTATACGTCCTCTTACACATATGCCCACTAAAGAGGTAACATTATTTTGTTCATTACAATTTCAAGTCAGGATAACAATTTCCAAAAATTTCAAATTAAAAAAATAACTGCTGAGAATTAAATGTATCTCAGTTTTCCCGATCGATTAAATAAACTCATCTTGTAAAAATACTAATTTTGATAGAAACACAGCAAATGTATTAAAATAAATATTTAGTGCCACATAAAAATAATGGTAAATCATAAGTCACGAAAATAGTAAAATCTGAGAAACTGACTCTTACTTAAATATTCCACCCGATTCGAATAAAGTTCGTTTATATATATTTCTTGTCATTCTTTTGTGTATTTGAATACCGCTATATTCCTTGAGCCTTCATGTTTGTTCAAGTTTGCAATTAATTGTGTGCAAATGTGTTCGATTCAGTGTATATATATATATATATATATATATATATATATATATATATATATATATATATATATATATATATATATATATATATACATGCTGATTCTGCAGAAATTACTCATTACAGCAAAAAGAATTTATTGAATACACAGACATAAAAGAATTTGAATGCTCTAGAGAATAATGCACAAGATGTGTAAAAGAAAATTTATTTTGCACGCACACACATTTTATTTAATCTCCAACGTAATCGCGTGTATATGAAAAGTAGAGATGTAGTGGCTCACCTGGCAAAGACGTTATACTTGTCACGTTACTACAAAAGTGAGTCACTGGTTTTCGAGTGAATATGCAATTAAACCTCTTCACGCGATCAGTGTTGCTTTTGAAATGTTACAAATCGTTTTTCCTCCCTTGAGATAAATATATTTGTAGATCGGTGTTTTTAGCAAAATACTTTGCAGTAAAAAAGCATGAAGCAATTGAAAACTTAGAAATTCTCATCATTAAAGTTTGTTAAAATATAAACGACAACAATAATTGGTGAGGTCGTCGAAATATTCCCATTTGAGATCATGTTTTCAATTTCTACATATGTTGGATATTGTGAGTGTTCGTTTAGGATTAAGGAAATTTTCAAGAGAAATTTTTTTTTCTCATGATATATTCGTGTACTAGTAAAACCTAATTTTGCAAAATAATATAAGTATTTTTTTAATAAATAATATGTTCACTTATCTAGACATAAATTGACTAGTCTTCTTGGAGACTGTGTTTCAACGCAAATCGAAGTAAAGCCCGTTTGTCGATGTTTTCTTTTCAGCCCGTTAATTGAATAACCTGCGTGCAAGAGACAGTCAGAACAGCAGTAAAACTGGGTTCGGTAAAATGAGCAAACGGAGACATTTGACATGCTTTATGCTGAATCGTTCGAACAGCATGAATTTTTGTAATGTTATGAAGACATTAACTTTAAAATGAAGGGTTCAAGCACATCACTGTTTAAGTGTTAAGAAATTTTGAAATTAACAATAATAAAATGTCATTACGTTATTAAGCAGATTCATCACATTGAAGATTTTCTGTATTGTCATCATCATTAAATCTTGTCATGCCAAAAAATTGTGAGAAGGAAGTTTAAAATGTTATTGAATTCAGTGAAATATTGGACACGCCAATTGCATTTGTAAATTGCTCATTTCCTTTTAATGAAAAATTACAACTTGCTTAATAATTTTCAATGAACAAAACCTAACGCGCGCTATACAGCAACAAAATGAAAAAATGAGTTGCGCAAGACATTTGAGCAATGAAGTTAGTATTTAAAGGAAATATATATATATATATATATATACCTTAGGCAGTAAAAATTTATTTAAACAAGTTTTATTAAAATCGGCCGACAAGGTTTGTTTAATTTGTCTGAATTTGTAGGATGAGGAGTTATCATTATTTACACTATTTATATTAGGACTGTGCACTTCATCTTTGACAATAGTCCGAATATAAACAGTGTAAGGTTTGTTCAATTTTATTTTTTTTCAATTTTTTCCTGTTTGCGTGTGTCTTGTTTCACATTCGAGCCAAATTTATTGAGAAGCTGTCCAAAGTGCATAAGGTTTTTGTTTAAGTCCTTTTGACCATCTCTTGTTTCAAAAGAGAAATGTTTTTACTAACTTCATTTTGGCCTTTTTAGAAATGCTATAACTATGATTAAAATTTACGACAGCCTGTGTAAAATGGGTTGTTACTCTATGTAAGAGATACATATTAAAATTGTTTTTTTAAACTTTATATATATATATATATATATAAACTTTTCTAAATTTTGGAAAACAATATTCGTTAATGTAACTTTAAATTCGAATGTCAGTGAAAATTTAGTTTCGACTGTGATCATCTGCCTTGTATTTCAGGCACACTTTATAATAAAGAATTGTATGTATGTATATATATATATGTGTTTGTGTGCTTTTGAATGCATGTCTTATAAAAAAATAGCCACTCTTTCAGTTGCAAATAATATATACAATACTTTACAAATATTGTTTACCCGAATTTACAAATGGCTCACTCTTTGCCCCTGAAATCGACTAAATTAATTGGTAGAGGTATGTACATTAATATTATCTGACTGACTTCAAATAAAGGAATGGATACACAAATCAACCAGCATTTTAAATGGCACAATGTCATATAAAATAAACTGAAAATCAAGTGATGCATATAATTAGGAATGTATTGTAGAGAGGTTGTAAAAAGGAAAAACAATCGCTTCTTTCTTGTATGAAAACAAATCTTGATATTTATCAGATTGGAAATATTCTTATTTAGTTAGACATTCCCCAAAACTAGAGATGTTCAATTTCATTTGTCCGATTCAGATTAAGAAAATGGACATTGTAATCTTCAAATTTCCTTCATTTATTTTACCTTTTAATCGAATATTAATTCAAAGTATTTATTCCATTTCTCATAAATTTTCATAAAAATGTTTTGTGTAGTGGATTTTACTGGCGTTAGCGGTACTCAAGATGCATTGTCTTAAATGCATATTATGTTTTAAAGATGATCGATATGAAATTTTCTACAATAATATTTTTATTTAAAATAGGTTAATTTCTTTTTCTATTGACATATTTAGAGTATGATATCCAAACGAATGTTTTTCTCTATCGTCCATCCAATCGCGAATAGTAACTCTTCTTCGTAATTATGAAATTGTTTGGATCTTACACAACTAACAGGTCCAAAGTCGCTTCGCTTTATTCGCAAAATTAAAGATAAAATATTTTACACTTTCTTAGTCACTGAGAGTGTCTTCCAAGTTTTATTATTTTCAATTTTTTATTTAACTTGTTAAAAGAGAAAAAGATTAATGATGATTTTACCTATTTTTCCAAGAAAACGCTGGAAATTCGTTGATAGTATTGTAATCATTCACATACCTAATCCGACACCAGCAAGTTCTTTGTATTCTCACTAACGATTACCGAACGCCCATACACTTATTAAAAATCTGCCATTTAAAAACAAGACGAATGCTTGGTGGGTGTTAACAAAGAAAAAGAAATTGGGTGAGTAACTTTCGTTGACTTGTTGCTAGGAATTAAAGTAATAAACATTCAATTTGATCCATTCTTATTTCATTGTAATACTCCAGGCGTAGATCGACGAATCCACTTCAGGGAGTTTCGGCAACCCCACATCTGCTCAGCCAAAGCAAATGATAAAGATTTTTTAAAACTCCAGATAAATAAATTTTATAAATAATGTTTAACATAAATAATCATATATTATCCTAAAAGACAAATAGTCCTGTCAAGACATTCATCACCAACTGCGCCATCGATAATATTTTACATTTCGACTTCCTCAAAATCATGGATTCCTAACATAATGAACAAATTCATGGACAGTAAAATATGCAATAGTTTAAAAATATAATTTTGAGTGAAACTTTCAAATTTGGTATTCGGTGTTTAAACTCTAAAAGTTGCTTTTGCAAAATATAACTAAAAATAAAGTCTAGATAAATAGTCTCAATAGAACAATAATTAACAAGTCAATCTTACAGTACCTTGCTAAAGTTAGATCTTTATTAAGCACCCTACGAATAAGACTTTATGCTTGCGTGTGTTTGTATACTTTCTGTTGATATATATATGTATATATATATATATATATATATATATATATATACGCACGCACATACAAGATATGTCGATGACCGCTTAGTGTATAGTGTAAAGACAATAAACTGTTTAAAAAAATATAGTGGATTTATTTATTCATTCGCCCATGTTGCACAGAAAGTTACACCAGGTCGAGTTTAAACAATATCAGAATTATAGACATAACCCTTTTACACAATTTAGACAAAAAAGATTCTATGTACATTTTCATGCATGGTTAATTTGCATATTCAAAGAATAGATAGAATTTGCAGCGAAAATTATGCTCACATACATGTAAACTGTATACACACACACAGTTATATTCACTTGTACATTGTATAAATAATCATGCACAGATAGAGAGTAAGCAAAGTTTTCAAAATTGCATTCGTTAAAATAAGTTTCAAAACGTTCATTAATGTTTATAAATTACATTTAATGAAGCAGATAAGAAACAATTATTTTTTCTATCTTTTCTCCAATGATTACGTTGTGTAAAAGCGTAGTACCTGTTCTTCATATCCTTTCAGTAAATTTGGAGTTTCATTGTTTTGTTCATATCCACAATTCTGGTCGCTTAAGTAAGATCGAGCGACAGCAAAAAACATAACCCTGAATGTGCAAAATGACAATGATTTTAAAAACCAAAACTTTAGCAAACCTAAATGTATGTATTTATATCTGTTGAACTTGTATGTCTGTTTCAAAATTTATCTGGCATTTTCATACATGCAAAGCTTCGTAAATTTAAAAAAAATCCTTCTAGGTTTAACAGAATTATCCCAATGCATTTTTATTATTTTCTTTACAATTTTTCTTGTTCTTTTTGCTAATGGCGGCTCGAGTTCTTCGACTAAAATGCCGTTATGTACTAAATGAATTCCCATTGATAGTTTTAAGGAAAAATTTTAAAAAGGCTGATAGAAGAGTTATTTGACAAGAAATAGAAGTCCTTTCCTGCAATAAAAATTTAAATTTTGCAAAATGGTTAATTAAATTACTTTATTTTGAACCATCGCAATTCGTTTTGTGAAAAGGAACAAATCAATCTCTGATTACATACATTATTGCAGTACAAAAATGGATGTAGCTATAACAAACTTGGGCCTTCTGATAACAAACATTTCGGAACAGCAATGAATCCCTTCAGTGCTGTATATTGCTCACTTTATAAATAAATTTTGTCTTTTGTGTATTCTACATTTAATGCGTTTGTAAATTTCAAATCAAGTTTTATTTTGAATTCACAACTACAAGAACTTCTTGATTACAGTCAATGAGCATTTCAAAAGACAAACAAGAATCTGATGCTCAAGTTCAAACAAACCATGTCTAATAGTATTTAATATTTTATAAACGGAAAGAGAGAAAATTAAATGTGGTCAAGTCGTTTTTGGAAGTTAGATTTGCTAACACTCGCTCAGCTAGCCATTCTCATGCAGTATTGAAGGTGATGAGATATAAACTAAGACCAAAGCAACCAGATGCCTAAGACTTTTCTCTTCACTTCTTATTTCTTCTTTTGCAAAACACGAGACAAATACTTTGCGTCAGATTCCGTATTACACAGCGCGTGAAAAATGTCTATATCTATTGATCTCTGGCCATATTCTATATTAATGGACATACTTAAAACGCATAACACGCAATTTATGCACGTTTGAATGAGTCTACACTACATTTCTATTATATTTGCACATAATCTAAAATTAACACGTACTGATAACGCACAATTTTTTTATACATTTTCAACACTAGAATACAGACTCAAATTTTAACGTGAAATGTATGGGAAACATAATTGAATTAGTTTTTTATATTAAAAAAAACGTGAATTTTATGTTTATATTGACACATACTTTGCATTTATTTACAAAACCTTAGTTCAAGTCTACGCATATACATTGTGAAAAGTGCAAAACTTATACACAGATCACTATATAGAATTTTTAGAACGAGCTCATCATACGCATTTCATACAAGTTAAAACGGTGATTCCTTTGTGATAATCTTATTGCATTTTTATAAATGGAGTCAAAAATAGCTGTTGAAACAACACATATCCTATTAAGATATTTATTTTATTTACTGTTGTTGAAATGTCTTAAAGATGCGAATAAGCTAATAATAGGACTAGTAACAAGTTGTTTAAGATTAGAACCACTTTAGTAGCAACATTGCGGAAACTGCCGCTATTTAGATGAATCTTTTATCATTCATAGAAAAAAAATGATCATAAATATATTTACAAATATCAATTTTAGAACATTAATATATGCTAATTGCAGTGAATAAATTTTAATCAGAAAATATATTCAATATTTTAACACATAGAAAACAATACTTATTTTGTGAGAATCTGAAACGACAGATGAACTTGTTTAACTTGTATATTTTATTTCTTACCTTAAGTTTTAATAACTAAAAATAAGAACATTTCTTTGAAATATAAAACTTGTTTCAATCCTCACAAACATTATAATAAAAACAAATATTAGAAAAAAAGTAAGAAGAGGAAACGTTAATCTCCAAAAAAGAGACATAGCAAATGGATGATAAGCAATCCACCCACAAAAATAAATAAAATATTTAAAAAATACGGAAAATTGCGATTAAAAATAAAAAAAACTATATCTCCAAAATTTAACGTAAGTGTATTTCAGCATACATACACACACACAATATATATATATATATATATATATATATATATATATATATATATATATATATATATTCAAAGAAACACAGATATCGAAATATTGTACAAATGCTATATATTTATATAGAGACGTGGAAAGAGTGCTTTAGTGCGTGCGCACGCTCGCAAAAACTATCTTCGATTACAAGACAGTATGTGTGAGTCTAGTTTCTTTTACTGACGTCAAGGTTTATGCTCACAAGTCACGCTCGTCAAGGTCTATAGTCGCATGTTGTAGAAGTGAATTGAAGCTATCTCCTCTAAGAGTATAAAAATGTTAGTGGATATATTATTATGCACGTTAAGGCCTTCACGTTCACTTTGAAAGTTACTTCAACCTGAATTAATCAACGATTGCATTCAGATGATGAACAACCCAAAGCCTTCTGTTATTTTTGTTTTGTTTTTATTGATTGAAAACATTCGAAAATTTTTATTGCATGATTTTTTTGTTGCTCGCCTGTTTTCCTTTCATTCTTGTAAGTTTGAATTCTCAAAAAATAAAATTAAGATTAATGAGGCTACGCTAATCTATCACAGTAGTTCGTTCACCCTATCAATGGGGAGTAAATCTTTCTTCTCCTTTACCCTCGGGGTGGATATTGTTACCCTCTCGCATATTTATACATATACGAAGGAGTGCGGAAAAGCTCTCGACTCGACTTGGAAGCCCTTCCAAAACATTCAGCAATCTTCGTGGATATATGCGTCTCTCTCTCTATATATATATATACTTTTCTTTATGGTTATTGTCTGAAAGTAGATTATATATATATATATATATATATATATATATATATATATATATATATATATATATATATATATATATGAAGAAAGAAAGAGAGCTCTATCATCTACTTTCAGACAATAATCATAAAGAAAAGTATATATATATATAGTGCGGTGCATGGCGAATTATTTTTTGTCCCGATGATATTAATGTGTTTGATCGTCAATGGATCTTTTATCAAATGCATCTTTAAACCAGACTGCATGAGAGTAGGTGTGCGGATGATAAATACGTGTGTGTGTGTGTGTGTGTGTGTGTGTGTGTGTGTGTGTGTGTGTGTGTGTGTGTGTGCGCGCGCGCGTGTGTAGTGTCCGCAACTAAATATATACTTCTTTGATATTTCCAATATATGTTTATTTGTAAAACAATACAATTTTTTTTAGTTAATGCGAATTTTAAGAATCTGTTTTTTTCTGGGACATTGCTCGAAAGTTTAAATAGTTAATAAGATCAAACAATCAAACAATATTGACAAAATATCAACGTCATTTACCAGGAAATAGCTTTTAGTTGATAACTCCAGCCACAAACTAAGAAACACGGTAAAATTCAAATGCGACCCTCAAATTTAAAACTTCTAACTCGAAGAAAAGAAATGTTGCAACCCTTTTTCTTAAAATGAAGTCCCCCAATTGTTACAGATTCATTCAAGGATCCAAAAATTTAAGGTACATGTCCACTTAAACAAAAAGCAAACACAGTGATCATTAATTTTAATTCGTAAGTATTCATTCAAACTATAGCGGTTGATAAAAGAGTTTTAAAATGTGGATATAAGTCTGAAGGAGAGAAAATACCCGTGTTATCTGGAGACTGCGGCGCTAAATCTTTTTATTTTAATGAGTAACTTTTATTTTTAGTTATTAAATTAAGGAGAGCTTCATCTATTTCACTATCTTTAACTAACATCTTTATAAGGTTCTGTTGTTAAATATGACGAAATCCAATCTTAGTTATAAAACCTTTTTTTACAGTATAAAACTTTTTGAATTAAATTTACAAGAAACCTACTTGTCGCTATTTGCAAAATGAATGAATATTTAGTCCACGAAAATTTATGGAATAGAATTTGATTGTTGATGGTATTGTTGGAAGGTAAAAAATTATACAATTTCGGCTATATGTTTTTTCATTTATTAAATAATAGAAAACATACAAACTCATGCGATCACACACACACACTAAAAATAGAAGTTAAAAAAGATCTAATATACCTTTTTTGCCTTTAAGGGTTCATTTCATAGTTTCCTTTACGTTGTTTCGTCGTATTTGTTCCTCCGTCTTTCATTGTACAATCCATCGGATACTCTAAAGATTTCCTTTTTCAATAGAATTCTTTGCTTTAGTTCCTGATAATAATCTTTTCGGTCTTTTAGTTTTATCCAGTAATTCTTTTTTCCAAAACGAAAAGGTACGTCGTTATTGTAGGTAAGCCTTTTCTTTAACTTTAAGACTTGAATATTTTTCACAATCGATATTAGTTTTATTTCATTTTAGTTATTTTTCCCGCTACAATTGAAGATAAACTTTATTTAACTACAGTTTTATATATTTTTGTCTTTTCCATGTATGTGCGCATGTATACATGTGTGTGTATGTAAATATGCATGTATGATAGAGCTTACGAAAGTGTGTACGCGTTACTGGTCTGTTTTTTTTTTTTTTTTTTTTCACTATTTATTTTCCAAGTACATTCAGTTTTGTGTCGCTTCCAGTAAATAAAAGTATCACACAGTATAGTAAGGATCCCGTCGAAAGAAAAATCATCTACCAATAATAAATCATTTATTTTCTTTGCTCTCTAAATTTGACTTCTTGGAAACTGTCCGTTCTAGGGATTTTTCCTCTTCGCCAGTCCCAGGAGTTAGTATTACGACAAATGAAATCGTTGCAATACTTTGTAGTAGTGGTAGGAGTAATAATTGTTGTTGTTGCTGTTGTTGTCGTAGTTCCCGTTGAAGGCCTTGTTGCCGTACATAGAAAGACTAGAGAAAAAGTAACGCGTTTTTCTTTCTCTTTCTCTCTCTCTCTCTCTCACACACACACGCACTCTCTCCCTCACTCTCTCCTTCTCTCTCTCTCACACACACACTGTTATCCCTCTCTTACTCTTTTGTTCTTGAAGTAGTCGTGGTAGTAGTAGCAATAACACCATTCGGCCGAGTGATAAAGTACTTAGCACTACTTGTAATAGCTTTACTAGGAGTGCTTGGGATTACTAAGAAGAGTGAAAAGGTGGAAATCAAATCTGAAAGAGAGAGAGAGAGAGAGAAAGATGCGTTTCAAAAAGATAAATTAACTAATTAACAAATCTAAGTTTTGGACTTTTGCGATCGTCAGCATTGCTCAGTCGGTAAATCTCGCCAAATCGGCCGGTAGAGAAAACTGACTTGTGGGTACATTTGATAAGTCAGTAGTAGTAGTTCTAGTAACAATTGCTAGAAACACTTGCCGTAATACGAAACAACTGAATTTAAATCAATTACAAGTCCCAAATAGGTGATAATAATAATTATAAATGTTTTATGTTTGGAAAAATGCCAGTGAGTCAATCGGTCGCGTGTTTTCTTTTCTCTCAATTCTAACACATTCTCACACTTTTAGTTTTAATACTTGAAAAATTGAATTCGTTCAAAAACTGTCTTCCTATAACTGACAACAGGTAAAAGCCATTCATTTCTATTTTATTATGGTTTTTATCTTCATTTAATTTACTTTTATTAAAGTAATTTATAATGAAAACTAAAGTATAGCAAATGGAGGCATAGAGGGAAACCTGGGTTATAAAATAATATTTTCTGAAAAAAATATCTTATAAATGAATAGTAATATAGGAGACATAACACAATGAACCCTAAGCACTTACTGAGAAAAAATTAAGAAAACCAACTCTTGTAATTTATAATTTTTACAGATAAAACGGTAAAATGAAAAGGAATTATTTCTTCCAGAGAAAAGATCCAACCAAAGTACGTCTTTAGGAAATTCTGAAAAAGAAAGAAAGAAATCAATGATATCGAAATAAAAAAAGTGATTATTTAATTGGTAGTGCCAGTACGATAATTTTTCCAGTGTTCCGTGCAATTCGATAAATAAATATAAAAATTAGAATGCTTCGCCCTATTTCCACGAAAAAGGTTTTTGAGCCTTCACAAAATTTGTCAGTTTTGCTTGCAGCTTCAAGAATGACCACATACACAGACTTATTTGAAAAATCTTTTCAGTGAACAGTCAAAGAAGTGCAGTGTGAGAATCAGAAGCCAGTCACAAAACAGACCACTTTGAATAATCTCAGAGAATAACTATGCACAAATAAACAGTTAATTGATTATTACTCCAGGAAAAATAGCACCAACTGTGACAAAAAACAACAACAAAAAGAATACAAATAAAATAATGTCCTGAATATGAGGATATTAATATATAAACTTTCCTTTTTTAACACCTAATCACGCATTTTATTTTCGTTAACCCTATGAATAAGATCATCAGAACGAGAGCAAGCGAGAAAAATGTTTTTGATATAACAAAGGTAAATTTTCTAGTTTACTTCCGTAATGCATACTTTAAATCAAGATTATTGAATTATACTACTTTAAAATACTTTTTAATGTTCTTGGTCTTTCATACACAGTGCAAGGTATATTTTATTTTAAACATTTAGTAATTAGAAAAAAAAGCATATCCATAACCAAGGAAGTTATTCATTTGCGCTTTTTTTTTCAATAAAGCGTTTAAAAATTCGTAACACGCATGCGTGGTCATATGACCAAACTGTTTGTTTGTTAACTATTTACGAAAGCAATCATTTTTCTATTTTTAAAGAGTTATATAGTTGATTTCAAGAAGAATTATTTCTTGCACCAAGTATAGAAAGGGTCAAGTAAAGGAACTGGTATGTAAATGTAACAATTTTAGTTTAAAGTGGGTCATATGTGTGTGTAAACTTGGATTTCCTGTCAACAAGTTGTTTTATACACTTTAATTATGATCACCTGTCATATCTTTGGTAATTTAAAAAAAGATTCCAAAATTGCTCTGGTAAAGGACGTCATTATTCCTTATGCAAACAACGGCAGTAACAAAAAAGAACAAGTACATTAATTGTTCTCTAACTCATTCTAAAATGATCTGTAATTTTATGTTCATTTTCTGAAGAGATTGAAAAACAGGTGAGAAAAGAATATTATCTGTTTTTTACTTGAAAGAATCTTTCACAATATTTGATGTAGGATTCTATGTAAACGCTTCCACATTATAGTAAAGTGTCTATTGTTTTTTACGAGGTGTTCTTTAACAATCTAATTATATCGGGGTTTTAGTGGGTTTATTTTTTGCTTTTTTTAAAAGATTCAATGACCTTGAGACAAAAGTAGAAAACGATCAATTCATGCACTGAAAAAATAAGTGAAATTCAGAAGAACGCGTCAATTAACATTACGCATAAGACATCTAAGAAAACCCAAATTATAAAAGTGTATAACTTTTATAACTTACCATTTATTAATATAGAATAACTTACAATTCAATAAAAACTAAGATTAAACTTATATTTTCATTTCAGATCTAGGATATATTTGGGGTTAACAAAAGAAAAACAATTTCCACTTTCTGAAATTATTTTCGTGAACGTTTCTATCTTGAAACATGAAAAGACAAGACAAGTTTAAGTTAAGGATGAATTAAAGATAAAAACTGAGGGAAAAAAGAAATTTAGAAGAAAAAAGAAAACGAAAAGGATAACAAGGAAGGAAAAAGAATAATGAAGAGGAAGAAAGGAATTACGAGTGAATATAAGAGGGAAACAAAGTAGAAAAACAGAACTAAGTGAAAGAAAAGTTTAATGAATAGTTCTTAAAAGAAAACGGGAAGGAAGAAAAGAGCGAATATGCAAAAAAAAAAAAAAGAGCAAAACCGAAGAAACAAAATGAAAGATAAAGAAAACATAAGAGATTGATGAATAATAAAAACAGAAGAGAATTTAAAAAAAGAAAGACCTAAGAAGATTGGGAAGTTTAAAAAATAGCCAAGCGATGAGAGAAAAAAGGATGGTAGTGGACAGCAAGTTAAACGAAAGTTGCAATCGAGGAAGTTAGAAAAGAAAGGAAGGAAAGAAGGAAATAACGGAAGGAGGAAGAATACAAGAAAAGGTAGAGGAATGTGTCCCTTATCGTCGTATTTTCGGCCTTAGGATATTGAAATCTGACTAATGTCCGTCGTTGAAAGTTTGTGGAGGGAAAATAGAATTGAGGAACAAGACGGCAAAAATAATTACGAATAAGAGACTCATTTGCCTTTTAGTTTTAAACTTACTTTTAGTTTTAGAACATATATGTAAGTATTTTATATTTTTGGGGATTGATACATGAGTTATTTTAATTATGAAAAGAACACGTCAGGCAATCGTCCTTAGACTTGCCGAGAGAAAAGGATAACAAGTTAGTATTATTCTAGCCTATTAATTTTATAATTCATGTTAGAATGAAAAATGAAATAAAGGAACTGAAGACAAGGAGAGATAAAAGGAAAAGGGGGAAAATGGAACACAAAGGTAGGAAATGAAGCCCCCTCCAAAAAAAATAAAAATAAAGTGACTTTATATTAACTTTTTAAAATTAAAAACCGATAAAAAAGTAAATGAAAACGGGAGAAAGAAGTTTTGAAGAGAAAGACAGAGAGAAGAATATAAAATGAAGTAGAAAAGGAAAAAAAAAGCATACATTAGAAGAAAAGGTTGACAAAGAAATTCCAAACGGCCAGAGTCAAGTATCAAGAGAATGAGAGAAAGAAATGGACGAATGCAACCAAGGCGATGTCGAAAAAAAAGTGAGGGTGGAGAGAGATCGAGTGATTTAAAAGATGCACATATTTATGGGTGGTTCACGCGTGGATTTTGGGCTATCTGGTAAAATGTTCTATGACTAATCTTGTCAATATAGGGTTGTTCAAGTTTCTGCCAATGTATTGAAATCATATCCACGAATAAGGTTTTATTATTATTACAGGGGTTTATATCCCAATCTTAACTGGTGGTTTTCACTAGAGATCACGTGACAGCAAGTTCTCCCCAATCTTTTTCTCTCTCCTCCATATTTAACCTGATTTTAGTAAATCTGCTTTGATTTCTATTTCTTCCAACCTGTTTGGTTTCCGTAAGATCCCAATACTTTCTCGACTATCTTTCTTTACGATGACTGAATCTAATCTTTTAGTCTGGATTGGGAAATAAATATTTCAATTCTCTCTCTCTCTCTCTCTCTCTCTCTCTCTCTCTATATATATATATATATATATATATATATATATATATATATATATATATATATATATATATATATATATATATTGAGGAATATACAAAATACCTTATATTGTAAGGTATTTTGTATATTCCTCAATATATATTAAATAGCTCTGTTATTTAACATTGAGCACTATTTTTTCTTACAATATAGAGTATTTATATGTATTTGTATACTTTCGCTCGCTCGTATATCTACCTATATTTACCTATTCGCTTATAGATAGTTGGATAGATAGAAAACATTTTCTGGGTTGTGCATATGCAACAGATTCGCCTGTTTAAACCCCAGGCGCTTGCACTCTTCCCAATGGGTCACCTTTCTTATTGAATCATGTTGTACTCCTTTGAGCTGACTGACTTCACTCGCTTATGATCGATGGTTTCATCCCGATCTCATATAGATGCGACATCTATAATCTATCTTGATTTTACTTTAGTTTATATATTTCAGGGATACCATTAATCGGGATTCCACTTATTCCTTCAGTTGTCCTCTTTGTAACCATCTTGTAATCAATTCCAGTTCTTTGTTTCTGGAAATATCCGATAGCATGTCTCCTCTTTCTGTTACTTTCCTCGGCACCCTCTTTAATTCTAACCCAATTTATAAAATTCGTTGGAGTGTACAGTATTTCTTGATCGGACTCTGAACTTTTCAAACCATTTCCTGATGAGAATTCTCCTTTTTTATGTGCCGTGTTGTTGTGACCTTGTTAGGGTCAGAAATAAAAACACAAAGAGAGGAATTGAGTCACACAGATATATTAACAGAAACAGTAATACAAACATATACAAACGAGAGTGTTACAGCAAGAATGTTCGGTCCAGCTGTCAGAGCTGACTGCTGGAAAACTTCCCTTTCCAAAAAGCAGTACCTGCTCCTATTTATAGCTGGGAGAGTCCATGCGTGAGTGGGTAAATTACCATCACACGTGTCCTCTCGGGGTGTAGGCGATCATGGCTCTCTGCAAATTCCTGTCCTTTGTAGCTCTTAATAAATTTTGTCTTTTTATTGTTTCCCCTATACCCTGTTCCGCCATCCATTTACTCAAGCACACTAAGTATATTATGCGTTGTCCCCCTACCTCTCTCTTGCCCTCTATCTGTCTCGTGAGTATCAGACTTTCAGAGCACCTTTTCTCATTGTGCTCTAGAAATTTCTTCCTGATGTTAAGCATAAGTTACGTTTTTGTTTCTATTTTCTCTAAAACTGCCATATGTTCGGTCCACAGTATCCCCAGCATCCTTCTGTAGAACCACATTTCTATTGCTTCAAGTCTCTTCTTCATCTTTGAGGTGATTGTCCAGCATTCTCTACCATACAGGAGGTAGATATCACGTAACACTTCAGTAAGTACTCTTTTCTTTGTTTCTAACGAAGTTTATTTGTTTCCCAATACTCTGCTTAGTTTTTGGAATGCATTTTTGGCTATCTCAATGAGCTTTCGGGTTTCAGTGTCGCGTTTTCCTTCCTCTGTTAAAACACTTCCCAGATATTTAAAATTTTGTATTTGTTTGATTTTGGTATCTCCGATTTGTAATTTGCATTTGGGCTCATCCATTTACTGACAAACATGCATTGTCTTCCTGTAGTTAATATTTAATCCTTTCTTCTCGCTTTCCTTCACTATATTCTGTAGGAGGTTTTTGTAGTTTGCTTTCCGTGTCTGCAATCAACACTGTGTTATCTGCATATCTTATGTTAAGGTTGTCGCCATCAATAATGGTAGGACTTCTAATTCTTTCAGAAACGCCTTGCTGTATAGGTTGAATAAGTAGAGTGAGAAGACTATCTTACACCTCTTTCTATTTTTGCGTATCTGCTGAACTCATTTTATATTGGTATGCGGACGGTTTGCTGCCAGTATAGGTTCTTGATCATTCCCAAATAGGTGAAGCTTGCTGAGCAATTCCAACAGATCTTTGTGGCGCACTTTATCGAACGCCGTTGGGTAATCTATAAAACACAGGTTCTCGTCGTTCTGCATCAGTATTGCCCTTTCTAATAACATTATGAGCATAATTATCGCGTTCCTTCTTCCAGTGTCTTTGACAAACCTGCATTGTTCTTGTTCTATTTCTGATCTGATTCTGTTGCACGCTCTAGTCATCAGAATTCGGATGATGAGTTTTGTTATCTGGCTCATTAGGCTGACTATCCGATGCAGTTCACTTTCGTTTCCACCTAGCTTCTTAAGCAGTGCTATGAAAATAAATCTACTTAGGTCTTCCGCTATATCATCATTCTTATATATTTTATTAATAGGTGTATAATCTTATCAATGCCGAAATCATCTCAAGGCTGCTAGCATCTCTATTAAAATTCCGTCTGGCCCTGCCGCTTTGTTTCTGACTCGTTAAATACGCTATAAAAGTCATTACCATTTTCTTCTGATTGAGTAATCTCAAACCGGTCAAAAGTAACTCATAAGATTCCGTTTGAAGAATGATTAATGCACTGAAGAAACTGAAAAAAAAATGAGACGAAATTTTTATCACTCAGATGATTGATACCGGTTATAAAAATTGTTCACGGAAGATATTTTTTGTATATGTCTTTTGAGTTCCGCCTTTTTATTTTCGTTACTTCGATTGTGCTTGGGTTTCAGTGTGTGTGTGTGTGTGTGATGTCTGTTCGGAAAGTATCTAGTCATTTTAAATATCTTGTGAACCGGTTGTGTAACTTTGGTGTATTAGCCAGCATTTAAAGTGGGTATTACTGAAGTTTCTTGTATGAGATTAGTCACCCTCTCTTGGTGTTTACGAGAACGGCGTTGCACAACTGTTCGATGGGCAGATTTCTCCATCATAAACAGGAGTTTCCAACACAATCCTTTGCAACCATTCTAGTTGTCGCTATTTCATTTCTGAGAAAATAGACAATGAGCACCTGTCGGCCATTTAAAATGATTTGTATAAAATGATTTGTATAAAATTATGTCCTAGTTTTTTTTTATATTTATGTTCTATGCATGTTATTTGCTTCAAGCTTAGAATGACAGCTATACATACATAATTTAACTAGTTCATGTATGATTGCATAAAGCCGAATAATTACTTAGAAAAACAACATGCCTTAAGACACAGTCAACCGCTGGGACTTATATTCTAGTAAAATTAAAACAAATACGAATCTCTATATATCTCTGAATAAAGAAAATGTAGATTTAAATGTCAAAATTAAACGATTAGTATTTAAAAAAAAACGTGTGCTGGTTTCTTCTCAAAGTTTGTTAGCAGAAGAGAAGAATTCAAAAGAATTAGTGTGAGAGAGAGAGAGAGAGAGAGAGAGAGAGAGTGAGATAAAAAAACAGGTTTCATGAAAACAAACTGGATTAAAGTTAATTGAAAATATAATGAATTCAATTTGAAAAAATATATGCAGCTTGGTTACTCTGCATATAATTAGATGAAAACATTTTCTCCCAGAAAAACATAACCAGATGAAAGATAAAACATGATTCCAGTTATAAAAACATTACAAACCAATGAAATGTGTGAATTTATTTTTAACTGTTTCTAGAATGCTACGTGGATGTGCGGGCAGTGTAATGAATATCGACGTTGAACGTGAAATCGGAGAGCCGAGTTGAAATTCCGTGCTAATCTATTAAGTTCGCTTATGCAAGAATGCGTTTGGAAAAAGGCATGAATCGTCTGTCCTCTCTCCTGCAGCTTTGGGATAAGTAGCAGGGTAGACTAAATTCTGAATTCTAAACCGTGTGATGCTAATAGAGAACCACTCCACTATCTTTCCCAAGACTGCACAGAAGTCACGGATATTCATGAAAGATCTGTGAAGATTCATAATCATCTACGTCCTGAAATGACATGACATTAAAGAAGAAAAATGTACAAGTGAATTTCGTGCAATGAAAAACAAAGTAAAAGGGCCATTGAAAAGGTTTCGGTGGGACCCAATTCCGAAAATTTCATGAAAGGATTTTGAGGAGACCTCTTTTTGATCGAACTTTTCAACTCATCCAATGATAAGAATCAAACTCTTTAAATAGGCTATAAAAACTTTAGTATTTCCCTCTCTTTGAGTAATGTCAAGCTGACCAAAATAATGTAGGCATAATTTACAAGATTCCTTTTGAAGAACCTACAATGTATTGAAGAAACTAAAAAAGAAATGAAGCGACATTTTTATCACTCAGTGCGAGCAATCGAGGAGGGCATTGCAACACATTCTTGAACTTTCCTGTAAGGTTAGTCACTATTTAAATGGTGTTGATTGGGTATGTCATATTTTGGGCACATATGTTCAGCTGATCTTAAAAAATAACCTACAATCTGTTGTGAACTAGAGTAAAAGATGCTGTTTGATTTGAACGCCTCCAAAACGAAACTTCTCTCTTTTAATCAGCTTAGAGAACCTTTTGTATGTTTCATCGGCATGGCTGATGCTAACTTCCAGAAGAGACTCATTGCGTCATGCCATCGGGCTAACGGTTTCCGCTGACATGACGTGGAAGGATTATATTGAATAGGTCTGCTGCTAAGAAAGTTGTCGTGCTAGACATATGTTCTCGCCATAATCTATCTTACAAATGTATAAGTCTACCATTCGACTTTGCATTTAATGTTGCTGTCACTTCCGTTATGTATTTAGAGAGTCTTGATAAAATCCAATGAATAATATGTAATGTTATCGGCCCTGGCCTAGCATCTTGGTTTCACACACTTTCCCATTGCCGCAATGTAGCTTCCCTGTTCCTTTTCTATAAATATTTTTTATGGTAATCGTTCTGATGAGCTTTCCTTTTTGATACCTAGACTTAATGACTATAAGCGCAGTACTAGATTGGCAGCTAGGTCTCATCATTTTACAGTTGAAATGACTAGATGTAATCGTAACTTCCAATCGCTAACAATCTCTTCTCTTGTGTCACTTGCTTGTAGAAATCTCTTCTGGTCACTTCCTTTCCAGTCAAGTTTGATTAAATTCAATGTCAATCATTGTCTTTTGTGTTCTTAATTTCCGTTCTAATATTTTTCTCTCTGCTTAATAATATTTTTCTTATATTCTCTTACACTCAGTAACGACTTAGTGTCTTAATAGCTTTATTGCTTTGCTTGTGGTGAAATTATTAAAAAGACAGTTCAAGGAAGCAGATTTGTGTCACTAACGGACAATGGTGTCATTGTAGTGTCTAAAGGAACACAAATGGTTTGCACTAGTTCTGTATATGGATGACTTGTCACGGTGCACTCCGGTTTCACTGGTGTTCCTTTCGAACTTCAGCAGAATACACTACGGAGCTGCCATCAACTTGAGCATTGCCCTGCTGGCAATCTGTTTCCATCGCTTTCTGTACAAACGAACGTGACTGTCTGCGCAAAAGAGCTGGAAACATGACTCATCTGTCTGACACGGCGCTGGTTTTCCACTATTCTATAGCAATGTCCTCTGGAGGTCTAGTAACAGTGGTGTCAATAATAGAACCATTGTTGGTCGACAACGACAAAAACCCTCTTTGCTGATTACCTTGTCAGCAGTCCTGTTCTTATCTCTGCAGTTTTCACGTACCTCTGGTGTATATCCCAACTTTTTTGCTTCTTTACTTTAAAAAGATTCCTCCTGGAAATTTCAAAAGCTGGAAGCAGCTACATATAAAGTACTACACTATAAACTTCTAGACAGTCTTAGTGTGTAAGTAAGTACCATTTA
The DNA here is from genome assembly GCA_964036315.1 of Acanthosepion esculentum. Taxonomy (NCBI): domain Eukaryota; kingdom Metazoa; phylum Mollusca; class Cephalopoda; order Sepiida; family Sepiidae; genus Acanthosepion; species Acanthosepion esculentum. The sequence continues at coordinate 61,707,431 of OZ038479.1, read as the reverse complement.
GAAGTCACTAGTCATAAAGATAAAGTACAAGTAATCAAGAAGGCTTCACATGAGCATGATCAGTGTGTTCGTGCGTGTACTTTAACGTGAGGGTGTCTCAAATTTGCCGATAAAATCTTGATAAGTGTGGATTTCACGAACAGGCAGGTCATGTCATGTATTGACGATAAAAAAGCGAAAGCTGATCCCGACTGTACAATGTTGTGTAGGGAGCGTAAGCTTTAAGGGTGGCAGTCGGTTGAAAACAATCATAATCGAGTAGATAACGTTTATATTCGAAAACAGTGAGAATATGACTCGCACCCGAATGAAATAACGAACGCTGAGCTCGTGTCGGCATACAATAATACTTTTATTTCCTTTTGGGAGTTGAGTCGATGTTGAAAACAACGGATTATTCACACACACACACACACACACACACACACTAGCAACGAGAGGGAGATGAGATGAGATTTCACCTCAAGTGACGAATCTGAAAATACTCATCGCCAAAAGTTTTAGTTCGTTTAGTGTTAGTTCTATTTATTTGGTTGATTAAATTTGAAAACTGGTATAGAGCAGAGCGAAATCTGCTTGTTGTTCGAGTTTAAGATACCAAGCTCTTAAGAGCTGAAGACGGCTGGGTCCAGATCAGAAATAGACTATTCTCATGCTGAGATAATTTTTAGTTTTTACTGTAAATATATATATATATATATATATATATATATATATATATATATATATATATATATATATATATATATATATATATATATATATATATATATATATATCACAGCAATAAACGTATGAAGCTTGATATTACTAGACATATTAAAAACGGGCGAAGCAACCGGTTTCGCTCCCACTCATCAGGCTTACAACGGGAGATTTAATTTAAATTAGAAACACAGAAAATGTACAATAGAAGGAAATGTGGAGGAGGAGGGAAAAAATGAGCAAAAGGAGCTAGAGGCAAATGACAGCGGATGTAAGCCTGATGAGCGGGAGCAAACTATTTAAACTTTGCGGAAATTTAATTTTCTTTTCGGGAAAACCCGTCCTCAGTTTTGAGCGAATCACATCTCAGCTATCACTTAAATGTCTTCAATAAAATTTATATTAAATCAAGGCAAACATCCTTATGCAAACAAAATGATTTACTGAGATCAGTATATGGATTTATATGCCAATATATTATTTATAGGTGTATTTTATTTCTCATGTTTTCCATTTTTAGTCGGTGTGCACAATATTTTAATTTTCTCAATTAAGTTCTGACTAGTGAACAATAACTGGTCTATTCTATTCTATTCTATATTTTCGTTGTTTGTTTGTTTTTTTCTCTTTTCTCCCATTTTGTCCCTTTTAATTATGTCTGTTTATACTGCATCTATTAAATTTTGTACTTCTAATAAGATCTTTAAAATATTTAAAGCTGGAAATTCTTAATCCTGGATAATCTAACTTAATAAATTTAAGGTTAGATTTCAGCTTCAATTTGATTTTTACAGATCACATCTACGAAAAGCGCAGAAATCAAGCTGCTGAGGAATTTCGGTTTATAGATAATTCACGACATGAAAAAAATAATATGTAAATATATTCAAAAAATCATAGTCAAAATGTTTGTTATTATTAAGAGGAAAGACCAAATTATTTTTTTATCATTTTATTAATTTTTTTAATTCTTTCTAGCGTTTGCGAAATTTTGGTTAAAAATCTTGTTTTTTCTTGCGTCAGCAGGTGGGTCAAAGATTAGTATGAGAAAATTTAGCGTCTTTTTGCAATAAAAAGCATATCGTTTTGGAAATTCTTACAAAAATTAAAAAATTTTCGGATTTTAGTGAAATTTTCAGGACTTATTCATAAATGAATGAATTTTTTTTAGAAAATATTGAGAAAATATTTTTTACGTCTGTTACCGCCACTTAATTTTATAAAATTTCGTGAAATTAAGACCCCAGCGTCTTCATATTTATATTATTAAAAACAGAACTCCTTAGAGAATTTAAATCATCAATTTGTTTTTGCCAAACAGAAACACCAATATATATTTGGTCATTTGATTAGGTTTTCGGAACGGATTCCAAAATCTGATTAAATGACCAAATATAAGATATTTTCTTTTTTAAATCACATGTTCGTTGAATCGATTACTTATCAGCAGCTCCTCGTATGAAGGAAAAAAGACATGTAAATAAACTCTGCGTGTAAATACTTATGTCGAGGGATAAGTGTTAACGTGTTCTCTTTGAATGAGCAGGTAGAAAATTGAACATACTGTTTTTTCTGTCTCATACTTGTGAAACATGGTGGTCTCATTTGCTTAACTTATCGTAACTTGGCCTCGATTTTCAAGTTCACTAACAACACGCAACAAGTAGTTGCTCAACCAGATCAATCGTGCGTGACTAGAAAAATATTTCAGTCCTCAATTCACTCACCAGGCACCTGGTTCATCCTCCGGTCTTCAAAGTGAAAGCAGAGAAGGCGTTTGAATAGCGTTGAGGATTTGCAACCGAAAGCCGAAACCAAAATTAAACAAAATCGAAGAGGCACTCATGCATACATCATTGTGCTCTCTTTTAAACATCTTTATCGAGTAGGAAGAAGCATTTGAACTGACTCAAGAGTTTGAGCGCCACTGCATGGTTTCGACTCGCCCTTGGGCAAAATTTAGCTCACTGGATTTTCCTTTTCGTATGCACCGATTAAAGTTGCGATGAAGAACGATGCGTTTTTAATTGTAATTTCCTTTTTTAATTATCACTGCCTGACTACAGGAGTTGATGAGCCGCAAAGACAATATTTCATGAATCAAAAATGTTTCGCTGAAAAAGAAAAAACTCCGTTCAGTATCTTCAACTTAATAATTAGACAATTAATCGTAAGTGGATAAATGACCCTGACATTGCCGAAAAGCAAATAATTGTTTATACTGAACACTAATAATCTGATTTTCTCTTTCCTTTTTAAACATTCAATTTCAAGAATGTTTTTTGGGCTTGGTATGTGCAAAAGTGTCATTCAAATTTACTCAACTTTTTATTTCTTGTGCAGTCAGTCAGTTTTTTACAAGCGTTAAGAAAAATTTAGAAACCAGGAAAATGGCATCCACGTCACATCAATGTTGAAATACTTATCTTTTGTGGACAGTTTATTTTTGAACAAGATAAGCAATGGGCATAAAATCAAAATTACGAAAATCAGAATGGAATAAACTGATGGCGAGATCCACAATAATTTGACATCTCAATCTAATGGGGATCTCTTGTAGAATGATTCATTTGTGGTTGGTAGGAATAATTTTTATGGCAAATTTAGACCTTCTTGTCCACCAAAAAACAAAAACAAAAAAAATTGAAGTGTCAAAAGAACGGTTTTTCCATTGGCACCGCTATTATTTGAACTACATTCACTCCCTCGGCAATATTTTAAAAAGCGATGATTAGAATTGTAATGAAGACTAAACATATGAAAGTGAATTTATGCATTTTATTTGTTCTTGAGAATTGACAACAAAAATAATAAACCTTATTTATTTATTAGACTGTTTATTTAAGCTATTATATTGTTTATTGGAAAGGGTGACAAAATATCGGCTAATTGCCAATTGATTCTAATTTTATAAAGTGGTAAATAAGGATTTCACATATTTTAATAATTTAGTAAATGCTTATAAATTTATCAATAAAAATGTTTTCATATTTATTTATAGATTAGCAAATAATAAATATTGCATTTACTTTTAATTGTATTAGTTTTTAGAATGTTGTAAATATAAAATTATTCTTGTAAATAAACAATTTAATAAATAACGCTTAATATTTTTGTTGTAAATTGTCAGAAATAAAAATAATGTATAAATTCACTTTCGTATGTTTAGTTTTTATCACAATATTAATCATTGCTTTTTAAAACAATAAAGATTGCCAAGGAGAGATGGTAGTTAAAATAATAGCGGTGTCAATGGAAAAATGTCCTTTTGACACTTCGATTTTTTTTTTCGGGCACGAAGTTCCAAATTTTCCGTTTTTTATTTTATTTTTTATTTGCTAAAACCTAGTCAAACTATGACTGCTTGACAGGGTGTGCGGGTGGTGTAATGGATATCGACTCGGAACGAGAAATTAGAGATCCAAGTTCGAATTCCTATGGATTCCGTTACATTCCCTTACACACAATACTCTTGGGAAGGGAATGAATCAGTCTCTTCTCCTTTCATTTAGGGGTTAAATAGTAGGACCTGTATCTGGAAATATCGTTATCTCCAAAAATTGTTAATGCAAAAAAATAATTACAATCTTTAACTATTCTTTCGGCTTTAAATAACCGAAAAAGGCTGATAAGCCGTAAAAATAAATCAATCACTCGTAAGTAGTGAAACAAATTTTCCCATTGTTTCGAGTGCATTTCCAGTAAAAAGCGGTGATTAATGAATTGGTGTAGTAAAATCAATAAAGAAATAATCCTAAGTGTAAGGTGAAGAAACAATTAATTGAAGATATGGAATGATTGAGAATTATAAGCGGGGTGCAGAAAAGATCTTGGCAGACGAAGAAGGAATTAAGAAAAAATTCTGATTGTTGCACATTTGATCAGATTTCTGCTTGAGAATTTTTCAGTAATCCTTATAATCCTCAACGTTGAAAGCAAATAAATGCATGTATATGAATAGTCATATCAATGAGCAAATAATGATAAAAATTGTCAAAGAAAACGGACACACACACATACACACACACACACACACACACACACACACACACACATATATATATATATATATTTATATATATATATATATATATTATGCAGTGTTACATTAGAACCTGCATATACCCACTACAAGACTCTACATCTTGTTTCAACCTTAAATTTTTTTAACGTTTCATCAGGTGGAAAATTACGATGCTACTAAAACATTTTATTCCGAAATGCAGTTAACGAAACACATCTTCCACTTCCGTCATTGGAAAGTTTCCCATAAAAGGTAAAAAAAAGAATTTACACGTGGAGAAAGAAAGGAAGCTAAATGATTAATGAGAGAGAGAAGAAAAATAAGAGGAAAAAGGCCAAGAAAAAGAAATAAAGGTTGAGAAAAATAAAGGAGGAAGGGAGGTGAGATAAACTAAGAAGGGACAAATTCAACTAATTTTATTCCGTCGAATCATAGAATTCGAATTTTAACGGTTAACGGGATTGGGTTAATGATTCTAAGACAAAAACTTCCTGCGCTCGGAGACAATTATTTATGAAATGTAAAAGAGTTCTACAGTATTTTTGAAACGAACTTTCTAATATAGATTATAATACTAAACCGATTTTAAACATTTTAAATCTTTATATTGTCATATTAATTATACTTAACCAACTTTTACTTTACTATATGAATTAGGATACTATATACATTTTAAACTTTCTTATTATTTTTTAGCATAAAGCGTTATTAAAGAGAAAAATAATTCAAGTATATAACGAATAAATTTTTAAAAAATAAAAAAATAAATAGATAGTGAAATCGAGATAGAAATAAAGGTAAAATAGCATTAAAATTAATATTAACCTTCAAATTTCAATAAACTGTTGGAAAAGGGAATTGATCTTATTGCATATAGAACGGTAAAAAAGAAGAACGTGAGATATAGATGAGCTTGGATCGAAACCCGACCGCTTCAGCGCCAACCGGAGTTCTTGCCCTTGCGCCATCAACCCTCCGCAATTGCGTTTCGGAATAAAATATTTTAGTAGCATAGTGATTTTCGACCTGATGAAACGTTAAAAAAAATTTTAACGTTGAAACAAGATGTGCAGTTTTGTAGTGGGTATATGCATGTTCTAATGTAACACTGCATAATAAATAAATATTTACGGCTCTACTTTTGTATTGAGCCCTGTTTTAAATTAATGTTTTGAACGCTGAAATCTTACTCTTCGTCGTTCTTTTACATTTGTGTGTGTATATATATATATATATATATATATATATATATATATATATATATATATATATATATATATATATATGTGTGTGTATTTAGGCAGCAATCCTTCTTTTAAGCACATTTCATTAAAAACGACTGACAAGGTGCTTTTATTTAGTTTTTTATATAATTTCTCGTGCGATCTAATAAAGTTTTTCTTTTCAGAGGATAAATTATATAAAAATTGTCCGAATGTTCTTTTTATCCGAGCGCTTTCGGCTATACATTTAGCCATTTACAAGGATTATATTTCAACTGTTAGAATTAGAAATAGTTTGTTATGTGTATGTTTTATAAAGTGATTCATTTTTTTGTTTCAAAACACGGTCAAGATATTATGTCCATGTTCAAAGTTAATATTATTAAGTGTTGGTTTGTTTATTTTTATTAGTAAGGCTTCCATTATTTTTAGCCTTTTTTTGCAAGTGGATGATGCTATTATATTAGTGTTGTCGACAAGTATATTCCGAATAGTGTCCGGTAGGTCTCCATGAATATTTAAATGAGATCTAATTGAGCTATTGTCAGAAAGGTGTAGAGTTAATCTGCGTGTTAAACAATTTGTAGTGTGGCCTATATAATTATTTACGAAAGTTGATTCTTGAGGAATACAATTCCTTAATGGACATTTGAATTCGTAAATAATGTTTGCTCTATTTAATTTTGTTCTAGGAGGTGAATTATTATTTTTAACTATAAGGTTACAAGTTTTAAATTTTTTATAATAAATAATTAATCTAATTTTTTTGCTATTATCAACTGGTGCTATGCATTTTTTTATATATTTTAAGCGTAAATAAATCAACTATTTTTCAGAATGTTTATTTCTGCCAACCATCTCAAAACCTCCTTCAAATAACAAATTTCAGAAACAAATTGGTTTATAATTTTCTGTTACAAATTTATAGGAAAACGCAATAAAAGTGATAACTATGTTTATGAAATGAATTTTTTGTAATTGAATCAAACTACTGGAAGAAAAAACGATGATATTTTAAAAGTAGTTTTCTTTCTCTTCTTGAAAAATGCAAACAATGTACGCATCTCTGGAAATTTTGACCATGAAAAAGCAAATGACAACGCAGCATTCAGTTGCTACTGTTATTTTGTAAATAATCCATTGAGACATGCTTATTTTCCATCAACATTTCTGAGACATTAAAATAAGAAGTAAGGTTTTTTCATTCAGATGATGTTAACCCTGCAAATTAGAAGACGAATAAAGATTTGGTAGAGATTTAAAAATTATACTGAATCAAATTAGAAAAAGGAAAATGATTGTATGCCTACTCTAAATTTAGTCATCCTTCATAGAAAATCCCTGAAATCTTTTTATCAAAAACCTTTTAATGGAAAAGAGATATTTTTGACAAAAACATGCCATAGTTAAAAATATTGCCAAACTTTTCTATGAATTAATATTTTAAGTTTGTCCTAGTTTGCTGTTTTCCAAAGTAATGAAAAAAGCTAGATGAATATTGCTTCTTAATTCGTATACCCTAATGGCGATCTTCATTGAATTTTTGTCGTTATGAGGTCTGCTGTTTGATGTCCCACTCGATAATAGCTCAGACGTAGTAGTAGTTGAATCAGGGGAGCTTTGAGACCATATCTTGCGAGTGACATGATCATAACCATTTATGGGTTACGTGGGCTATGTGGGCCAATTTCTCGATCCAGAGCTTGACCACCATGTCATTGATGTAGGCGGTGGCATTGACTCTGAGACTCTTGTTGCTCACAACCTCAACGACTATCACAGGCGGTGTACGACACCGTGGGTACTTAAGTTGGATTCGCAAAGAGCCACCTATCTTTCCTCCTGTTCACCTAATTTTGATCCTTTGTCGGAGAATATGCCCGAATTGTGCAACAAGCGTTTTGATCGGATTACACGGTCATGAACTTAAACGCTAAGTACTTGTCCATATTTTTTAAAGAGCTAACTAAAAAACAAATAATGCCGCTGTGTTTGGTAGCTAAGAGTATGAACATGGTGTGTCTTCATTTTCTGTGTCACTTTTATATTGATGTTTCCGATGCGTCGAAAAGAAAAAGAAAAATGTTAATATTTGATGCATGCAACGTAAAATTGTTAATCGTCTTCTATTTATAACTTGCTCAAGGATTGCTCTAAAATATCTGGTACAGTCTGTATTGCAATAGATTAATTCATACCCTCGTTCTGGTAGAATTATGCCACTGATTTCTGCCGCTCATTTTTCTACTTGTGATATGTAATTATCGAATGATAAATTTTATAAAAAAAATTTAAGGAATTATAAACAAATTCATCTCATTTGGCGAGCGTACACTCACTGATTACTTATGTAGACAGGAATACTCTTTTATGCAACTTTCTAATCATCTAATTCATTAGAATGGGAAAGGTATTTAAAGTAACTTTGAGCGAGGCATGGTCGGGCCTGAGTATTTACTGAGTATTTAAAAAAACTGCTAATCTTCGAGTGAATATGTAATTTCCTAGAAAACAGTTTAAAAGATTTTATAAATTTCAACTGACACGGAAAATTAGACATCTCTTCTAATTTTCTATAAAAAGAAAAAAACTGCTATCGCTCTTTTTAATATTGATGGGAGTTTCCTTCCAAACCTTTTGCTTTTAATAGTGTAGAAAGTTAACAACTTGATTATAACATTATTTTCACACCTAGTGTTAAATAATAGTTTAGAAGACTATTATTTTTTAGGTAATTGTATTTCTGCTCTGACTCTCATTTTGACCTTTGAAGTCAGATGCAGGAAAACAAAGGAAGTCGATTATGGTTGGCTAAAACTAGCGTGGGAATAATAGATAAAGAAAGCGATTTCAGTGAGTCGAGCTTTACACGTCGAGGAATGTAGACGTGTTTCTTCGTGTCTGGGAAGCAGCTTCCCAGTAGGGTAAGAGAGCGACCACACGGGATAGTTAGAAATGTACACGTTGACGTGTTGAATAAATAGTTAAGTTAAAATTCCTTTGTGTAAGTTCTCTTTTAACTCCAAACAAAAAACTGGCGCTCAGCGGCTAAGAAAGAAGGCAACTTTATGATCGAATCGACCTCGTCACCAACACTGTCCCCCAACACGAAGGAGCTATACAACACTAGTTACCTGTATTACTCGTTTTAGGTGTTGTTCCTGGTGGCATTATTCAAGTGATGTGGTTTTTGTTAGTTGATTGACCTTTTTTCTGATTTTGTAGCGCCATTCCACAAGGTTTGATAAAGGACCGTATTTAAGATTTAAAGAATTTATTCGTTTAAAGCTACTTTAATCATTGATCTTATGGTAGGTGATATTATCGTCTTAATATAAATGAAAAAAATAATTAGGGTTCAGCTGGGACTTGCAAATAAAAGACTTTATGCAGATAAAAATGCTGTATTTCTTAAATGCTAGTAAATGTCTTCTGATTAGAAATCAACGAAAACCAATGCTTTACTTGTCACCCAACGCTTAAAAAAGGAATGTTAGTGTTAACATGAACCGAATATCAAGCTGAAGATTTCTTAAAGAGGTTGTTACGAATAATTTGGGGAAATAATAGCGATCACATGTTTGTGTTTTCTTGTTGAGAGCTGGAAGTCTATGTTTTACAATAGCCTTCCGAATTTAAAATGGGCGAAATGCCATTTGCTAATCAAGCTCATAATATATGACAGCAGGAGATTGTTATTCTATACGTGCTATTTCCTCCATATAAGGTTTGACATTACTGTGGGATGCTTTGTAGACAAGGAAGAGCGTATATTTTCGTTCTAATTGATTTCACAGGATGATTGAACTGGATAGGCCCTAAGTTGGATGCTTGTCGGGGTGACAAGGAAAATACTTTTGGAAAAGGGTAGCAAGTTCACTGATGAAAAGAGAACCTTTCTTCCGAGACAGTAAGAAGCGATGATGGCGGTAACTCAAAGCCATCGATCATTCATTCCTTTGACGGGATCTAAAAGGGCTAGTGCCAGTCATGAAAATTAGTACAAAACCACTCCTACGATGCCCCAGCATCTTATCCTGAAGAAACGAAGTTACAAGGGCGTTAAGTTTGATTTTAGAGATGATTCAGTGAAATATATATATATATATATATATATATATATATATATATATATATATAAAGGTTGTGTGTGTAGCACGAAATAGAACAGTTATGACTGCTATCGAATTCTGATTGCCAATCGTTAGTAAATTTCCGTGTTAATGCTCAGATATGCAAAGGAACATCATACTGGTACTGAGAAACGAGTGAGTGCGACCATATGCAAGTCATTTAAAAACATACGCAAGCTATGCCACTCATTTTTTTCTCTCATCACTGTCATCCTAGTGAACAACAAATTCTTTCTTCAATTCAATGCATAGTCAAAGAATTTATTTTGCAAAGTTCATTTTCATCATTAAATGGAAACAAGAAAAAATAATAGTTTAGTCATCTAAATACCCACGTCTCTTGTCTCCATTAAAATAATCTTAATTGTTAAGACAATGAAAATATACACACTTTTTTGTTGATAGTAATTGCTGAAATAAAAATAGTAATAGAACAAAATAAACTATTATATTTTCTGTAAACTCCTATAGACACAAATATTTAATGGACTCAATACTCTAAATTTTCTCTTTACACACACACGCACGCACGCACACACACACACAAACTTTAAAAAGGTTCCACATCTATTAAATTAATCATTGCTAGTGAGCAACAGTGGCTATTAATAAGTTGTTTTAAAGTCTTTTCTCTGTCAATAAAACTAGAGCTAGAACTGAAGAAAAACCCATTCTCCCCACCAATCTGGATATCAGACTTTCTTCTGCAACGACGGTGGGCCACATCAGTTATCAACGGGCCTGCAAGGGACCTGGAATCATTTTAAAATCTTCGTTTACAAAACTAATCTATGATTTAATGCAATTTGGAATTTAGAAAATTCCAACATTATTCAATAAATTATTTTATGATACAAAATTATATTTTTGTAAATGTACAGTTTATTTTTCTGTTTTTTTTTTGTTTTGTTTTTGTTTTTAAGGGTGAGGGTTCATAAAAATGTGTGAAAGCAAACTATTTTAACGTTGTTATTTAATTATTTTGTAATGATAATGAAGAAATCTGATACTAAGAGAAGAGAAACTTATATGACTGGACTTCGCCGGTTTCACTATGTGATTCGATAATCTGAACGTTCATTACATGAATTACTGGCTCCAAGGAGGTACGGATTTTATCGTTTCTATTACAGTTAAGTAAAAAAATATTTCAGCTCACTTCCTAACACATATTCATTTCGACGTACAAGATAGCCTCATAAACTAGCGGCGTGTGACACGACGACGCACGGAATGGCCCTTTAAGAGGCTAACATAAATTGTATAAATATGAAATAGCATAAAAACGAGATCTATGTTAGGTCGCTGACAGCGAGTAGAGACAAGCAGATTTTATGACGAGGTGAATGACGACGCTCCTCTTCTCCCAGGCTTTACAAACTCAACAGGGATTGACAAATCCTCCCCCACACCAAAATAGTTCATAATTTCTTGGAAACTTTGTTTTTAAAACCTGCATCTGTCAGTTTCCTTAAACTTACATATTTTTCTTTATTTCTCAACCAACTGCATGTCTTCCTGTATCCATATGCTAACCCATTAGTGCCCACCGTAAAATCCGATGTTAGCAATAAAAATACAAATCCGGTATTAATTACCGGCTTCTACCTATAACCCATTAACAGTATGGCTGGCATTAATGGCTGGAATCAAAGGTACCTTAACCAAAGCTCCAGCTCATCTGTCGTATCAGCTGCAGTATAATTTTCCTTCATTAACTAGAGTGCGCTTGGTGAATCTTTGCACATCAAACTTCAGTTTCACGAACTACTGAGCTATCTGTGAATGTCTCGCAACTAAAAGCCTGACTTCGCTGACGCCTCGTTGAGATAGATTTTATATGTTTAATGTACCAGCTGGACTAAAGATTGTTCTTGTAAAATATTCATATTTTATCATCATCATTTTCTGAAAAAACAATCATCATCATTTTCATGAAAAAACAAGGCGACGTGACCGAGAATTATTTACGTCCCAACTAAAGATGCCTAGAACGCAAAATCGTTCATGTATTACAGATGTGACAAACTAACAATTGCACATTCGTTTGTAAGTGGGCGTTCACTATTTAAAAAACCTAGTCACCTTGCTTCAAATTTACTTAAAATAAATCTTGCATACATATATAGAACTATAAATTTATACAAACATATGTCCATAGATTAATATATTTTAGTGTGCACTCAACCTTGTTTAGAGCTTAGAACTTAGGGCTTTTTTCGGTATTAGTTACAGACACAATCTTGTGCGTCTATGTGGAAACAAACTGCTGAAAATGCAGGCTATTGTATTTCTCTTCTTCTCTGTGCCGCGTCTCTTCAGGACAATGGAGGTCATGGATTTCCAAAACTTCCTATCCCTTGTGGCCCTCCCTTTGCTAAATCTCCCGCGTCGTTTTCCGCCATCCATTCGCACAGGCTCGTCAGGTAGGTGGCTCGCTGCCTTCCCCTCTCCCTCTTGCCTTCAATATGATTTGTATAGGTTAAGTTTTTCCAATGCGAAATGGATGATTTTTGTCTGTTGACCATGATTTTTAGTAGAAGTTACAGTGATTAATTCTGTTCAAATTTGTATCTAAAATTTTATACTTTATTTTTTTAAAATATCGGTGGACATAATTTTGAGTATCAACAAATATTAGCTTGACCAAAAATGAAAAGAAGAAGACTATTAAAGAGTGATAATGAGGCAAGGATATTATAAAGATATCTTAAATCTTTAAAGGCATTAGATATATATATATATATATATATATATATATATATATATATATATATATATATATATATATATATTGCATTTAGGCAGCAAACCTTCATTTATACATGTTTCAGTTAAGACGACAGACAAGGTACTGCGATTAAGCATTTATTTAATTTTCTTGTGCTCGATCAAGTGTTTTCTTTTTGGCACACAGAGTGTGTGGAAACTGTCCAAATGTTCTGTAATTCCGAGCGCTTTCGACTATACTTTTAGCCATTATCAAGGATGATTTTATTTTTGCTTTTTAATTGGATGTATGGGTTGTGTGTATGTTTTTAGAGCTATAGGGATGTTTTATTTTCCGAACACAGTTAGAACATTGTGGCCGTGTTCGTAGTTAATATTGTTGAGTGTTGCCTTTTTCTTTTTTCTTTTTAAGGCTTCCATTATTTTTTATCTTTTTTTACATGTGAATGAGGTTATTATGTTAGTATTTTCTACTAGTATGTTTCAGATGGAGTCTGGTAAGTTTGTGTGTGTCTTTAAATGGGTTCTAATGGAGCTGTGGTCGGATAGGTGCAACGTAAGTCGTCTCGCTAGACATGACAGATGTAATTATTTATGAGTTCGTTTTGATCAGGAAACAGTTTCTTAAGGAGCATTTTCAACTCATAAATGAAGTTTCATTCTTTTTCATTTTGATTTTGCTGGGGTGTTGTTATTTTTTAGAATAAGGTGAGCAATTTTAAATTTTTTGTAGTACTTCATCCTCTCGTCTACTTTTCCTTAAAGGACTCAACGATGCAAAAACAGACAATGGCTTCTTTAAATCGACCACCAAATTAGACTATTTCTTTGCAAAGTAAATAATAACGATAGTGAACACACAGTCAAAAATAACATAAATATTTTCTACAAAAGCCAAATGCACGTTAAATGTAAACAAGATGAATCTTCACTTAGAAATATCATAAAGAAATAGACTACCCCAATTAACCCGAACAAATAAAAAATCAAATTAATTATCTACTAAAAAAATTGTATAATTTTTTATTATATTTTTCGGATAAGAGGTTGAGTATTGCGCTCGAATTTGCGGATAAACTTTTGTTATTTTTGTTCAAGTACTTTCGACTTTCACAGTCATTTCAATATGGTGTCTGTGTGGTAGTTAGAATTCCTTTGTTTGCATCCTGGTATTCTTTGGGAAGCTGGACGCTTGAAATTATCTACCGTTATGTGTAACGGCTATTGAGAACGAGGCCGCACAAAAAGAATGAGATTTATTTATTCAATTATTTATTAATAGTGATGATTGTTGTGTGCACATTAATTATATTATATAATTATATATATATATTGTTGGCCACACAAGCACAGCACTCTCTAGTACTTTAACTTGACTTTTACCGAAAAATAGTGCAGCAAGTTTATGCACATGTCGCATAACAAACAAGCAAAAAAACATCAAATATTGTAGATAATGTCACCTACAAGAGAAACAATATTTTTCACCACAGGAGACAGTATTTGTGTACTAGAATGTGTACAAATATTTATAATAGTACAAAATATTTATAAAGTCGTTTCCATTGTTGCCAAATTGTTTTACGCATGCCGTCACTTATATAGTAACGGTAATATTAGCCGTTTCCCTACAAGGAAACATTTGGCATTCATTGACAGAGCTGCCAGTAGTGCTTTCCGTTGAATGTTACAAAAGCTTTCTCTTAAAACAATTTTGGGGGAAAATAGATTTCTCAAGTCCAATAGCTGTTATCGCTCTTTCCAGTATTAATAGGGGTTTACTTCCTAACATTCTATTTGAAGTGGCATGGAATGTTATTTTGATTATGTCATTATTTTCTCTTCGAGTTAGTTGTTGCTGCTTTTGCGACTACCAACAACAGCAACACCTAAAACGGAAACTACATAGTAGCTTCTGTTATTTGGTACAACTCTTTGTCAGTAGCACTTGTCCACAATGATCAAAGACGGATAATCTTTGCCAAGCCCCACAGGCCCTACTTGCTCAAAGACTTTTTTTCGCCATTGATCATAGGAAACCGTTGTATACAGCTGACAGTTTAGATATATCTGGCATGACATCCATAGGAATGAGGCAATTTAAGAACATGACTCGAGTTTTCAGGTTGATGTTTTGGTTACGTAACAAATTGTACTATTGGATGAAACTGCCTTAAGATTTGAAATGTAACGTGCTCGAAAAATGCCAGGATGTAACGAAAAACTCTCTTAAAGACGAATAAATATTTAGTTCCCGATAATGAGTTTGATGGTCGAATGTACTTGAACCAAAACAGAACAAAAACATTAACTTTGGAGACCTTATCTGCAGTTATTATCCGGATGAGCAATAAATTATTTGGAAATCGGGAAATGGAATAAAAGACAGGCCTTATCGGTGGAACTGAAACATTTATCACAGATCGCATAGATATTACATTCTGATCCAAGGATGAGGGGGCGGATAATAATACTTTCATTCAATGCAGAGTACAGCAGCATAAGGGAGGATTCTTACATAAATAATCCCATCATTTTTAACTGGTATTATGCTAGTAATGGGATGTTTTTGTCGTCTAAAGTTTATTGGTGATGAAAGGTAATTCGGCGAATCGTGTTCAAATTTCACCTAATCTACTGTATTCGTTTTCTCCTAAAGGCTGAAGGCATGAATTCATTTATTCTCCCCTCTACTGTGGGTTAAATAGCATGGTAGACTTAACTCTCTTTACTTTGCGTGACAGCCAGTTTAGAAGGATTACTCTAGGTACCTCCACTAATTCATTAAAAAAAAAAAAGAAGTCAAATCATGATGAAAAAATACCCCAAACTTGAAAAAAAAAACAACTAAATTTTAGCGTCAAAATCTTTGTTATTATTAATAGGAAAGACCACAGGATTTTTTTATTATTTAAATAAATTTTTAATCTTTTCTAGCACAATCTTGTTTTTCATGCGTCAAAGAAAAAAAAATATTAGACTCTCAGGACTTATTCACAAATGAATGAAATGATTTTAGAATTTTTTGTTTTCAGAACATATATATATATATATATATATATATATATATATATATATATATATATATATATATATATATATATATATATATATATATATAAAAGGTGCGATGGATAAATGTCATCTAAATTACGCAAAAATGAAAATAACACTCATCTTAACAGATATATTTATCAAAATTACACAAAAGTATTTTGAAATACTAAAGAATTGATTCAATAAAATTAAATTTATTCAATAAAATCACCAGTGGCTTCAACTACGGCCTCAAGACGACTACGGAATCTCCTGCAACTCTTATGGACGATCTCCTTGTTTAAATTGCCGAATGCTGCCATAATCATTACTTTCAGTTCTTCTTTGGTCTTACAAGAAGTTTTGTTGCTCAACTGCGCCCCCCACACAATAATCAATGATGTTGTTGTCTGGGGAGTTAGGTGGCACGATGTAGGGGGGGTTGCAGAAATTGTTTGACAGCCACAACTGACTTGGAAGGTTGCTTGTTTGGCATGGCGCAGAGTTCTGTTGCCAGACACAGTGTCTCTTCCAGCAGACACCCTCTTGACCCAGGACTGCACTACCACCCCAAGGCACTTGGTGTAGGCGTCCGTGTTAAGTCAGAGGCCCTATGAGAAGATGAATGGAATCATAACGTCACCATCTCTAGTGATCATTCCAAACACCCGGATGTTGACTGGATATATCATCCAACGCTTTCTGAATCCTCTGTACTCTACTCAAACACTGACATCCAAACACCCTGAAATGTGTGCCTAATGGAACACTTCCGGCGCGAATACCAAGCAGTGCAGCATGTCGTTTTCAAATTTCTCGCGAGGTGAATTGCGTCATGGTGCACTTTTTTTTCACAGACGGTGCCCAACTGAACCTACTATATTGTGCAGGCCACAAAATCAGAAACAAACAATGCGCAACATAGAAATCTAAAATGGCGACAACTTACCTATCTCACTGTGTGTATATATATATATATATATATATATATATATATATATATATATATATATATATATATATATATATTACATCTGTTACCTTATTACTTAATTTTTTAAGCCACAACACTAAAAAAAAATCTTCCAGTCAAACTTAAATTAGTTTTAAAATAGGTAAAAGTATTTTATTTATTGGAAAGAATCTCTTAACCTGAAATTAAAAATAAAATAAAAACTTCAAGAAATAATTTTCATTTTTAAAAATTGATTTTAAGTTTTATCGCGAATCTGTGGTGGTACCCTGATTAGTCAATGGGAAACCACTTCACTATGATTCCCAAGAAGTCATGGCAATTCACAGTTACTAAAGAAAAGGCATAGCTATGGTTGCTTACGTCCTGAAGGGACATGGCATTTAAAAAATACTCCTAATAAAATTATGTTTAAGATATTGTAAAGTCAGAACATTCTTAGTTGCCTTCAGTCAATCATTTTTATCGCATTGAAGAAAAAATCGCTGTTCACTTTCAAACAGTCAAGCTCTCATTATATCTTCACCTTGACGAAATTACTGTCATGTGTGAACGCTAAAAATTCCACCATGTTGATACCTTTTTCCCTGCCCTTTACCACATCAACCATAACTCAGGAACTCTGGACTTCATTGTTAAAGATAACGGTCTCCTTATATAAGCATTTGGTTATTATAGCTGCTAAGAACATTTTCAACCAGAAAAATAAGTGGGGAAATCAAGCTTCTTTTTCTCCTAACAACTGGTGACCTGTGCTCATCTTCTTAATTTATTGTATGCGTGAGATGTCATGACCTTCAGCAATTTCATCTGCTCTTCCCACATAAAGCATATACGAATGGCACATTAGGATGACCACATCAGGGAGAATCGTCTTATCATATGATGGCGTCGGACTGTCCGTCTATCTTGTTGGATTTCAAAGGTCTCCTGCCTTCTGATTGGTAGTTTACTTTCCTCCCACTTTGTTAATGTTGCTAATGATTGAGATCAGAATATTCATAACAACATTCGTTTTGTGAAAACTAACATACACACACACACACGCGCGCGCACACATACACATACACACATATTTAATTTATTTGTTTAAACGTTATTTTTAATGGATACTATATATATGAGTAGATGCTCTGTTTTTATTTATTTATTGAATATGTTATTTAATTATTTCCATCTACCGGCCTGAATATTCGATTCTGTATCCCCCAGGGGAAACCGTCATTAGATCTGACGTGCCTTGACCTCTCACCCACGAAGGACTTCTTGATCAAACAAAACCCGAATAATCAAAACATACCGTATTAACAGCAGCTGCAGACGTCAGGGTGTCTTCGGTTTCCTTTTATAAAAACAGTAAAGAGTTACAAAGAAACGCATTTATTCTGTGATTGTCGCTAAAAGTGAAGGTCAGAACACAAATCAGTGACATTTAAATAGCGTGTATTTTTCCCATAATAGAAAGGGAAGCAAATGAGGAACCGAGAAAGAAAATTTAAGAAATAACATATTTTATTTCTTATTCTTTTCTTCTAGTATTGATATCTTTTTCCTTTCAGTTTTCATATTTAAGATAAAAATACGTACGAATTTGATAGAATCAATTTTCATAAAATAAACAGGTTCATTTTTATTCTTGTATACTCTTCTATCTTTTCAAGAGTCAGATAAGACCGAAAAGGAATATCGCTGCTTTATCGGATCTGGGTCTGTTCACTCTTCACTTTCCAGTCAAGACAGAGTTAAAAATCGTATACGCAGTTTTGTGAGTGAAGACTAATTTTCAACTTTGCAACTTCTTTCCGAAAGAACTTTGAAAGCCTGCCGCTGCCCTATTGCGAGTTTTGTAGCAAATATTCAGAAGCGCTCCATTCCTTAGATTCATCTCTTCTGAACTTTACACCTAGGACACCGACTTCCACGAAATCGAATCACACTCGTTCCCTCTGTATTTCAAATATAATAACAAAGTTTCAGTCAGACAGATTTTTTCCCAAGAACTTACACTTTTGGAAAAGACTCTCGACTGGGTTCTTTCTCTTTACTTGTCGTTATCTTTCTTTTCCTCATCATCGATTTATATCACGCATCTCATTACCATCCTCTACCTTGAGTGGTCCTCGAACCTTGCACTGGGTGGAAGTGAAAATAATTCCTAACAATCCTTTTTTGATAAAATATTAACATTGTCATTCTAAGAAGCGCCAGATTTTTTCATACACGAGCAAAGCAAACATTTTATTACATTATTTGATGAAATTGGCCGCGATAAAGAGAGAAGAAATAGAGAGACAAAGAGAGGAAATTCAGGATATCCCTTCATTTATATGTTCAGCTTCTGGGTTCCATTAACAGACGACGTAACCGGGTCCCAAACATCTGAGAAATGCATTCCTTCAAATATGCACTCATTGTGATGAATGTAACTTTAAAAAAAAATGTTACACCTTTTTGATTCCACTCTATTTTTTCTGAAATATACGTTTTATCCATTTTTGTATTTTTATCTGTAAACTGTAAACACTATCAAACATTAATGTACAACGATTGTAGTAGTAGTAGTAGTAGTAGTAGTAGTAGTAGTAGTAGTAGTAGTAGTAGCAGTAGTAGTGGTGGTATTTTAGCCGAAACGGTCAAGATCCTGAGCATTATATTTTGATCTGATGATTATGAAGGGCGGGAACAAATAG
The DNA here is from genome assembly GCA_964036315.1 of Acanthosepion esculentum. Lineage (NCBI taxonomy): Eukaryota > Metazoa > Mollusca > Cephalopoda > Sepiida > Sepiidae > Acanthosepion > Acanthosepion esculentum. The sequence continues at coordinate 61,687,917 of OZ038479.1, read as the reverse complement.
TTCATACGTAAATAGAGCCGACAGTTTTTAAAAGCAGGTGACCCAGCTCAATTTTTGCATTTACTCCGAGCAATATACATATTCGTACAAGAAGAAACTTGAGCAACAGAAAAATCAATACGTTTCTGCTTTGCTCGAGGTCAAAGCTGATAGAAAGAAATAAGCTAAGTCGTGAAAATAACGCGAAAGTAAAATGGCATTTTGTAGTTAGGACGATAAACTAGCGTCACGTCGAAGCGGGAACAACAGAAGAGAAATTACTTATCTTTTTTTACTTTTAGAGACTACGCTGTCGACTGCAAAGTCATAAGATATTTGTTTCATTCAATGCTGTTTTTCTTCACTTGGCTGATTTTCTTTTCTCTTTTATTTGTTCTTGTAATTCTAAATTCAATCCAATAGCCATCTTTTTAAATGACCAAAATGCAGATATTTGTTAGGAAGTAAATTCTCTTTTGCAGGATTGCCGCTTGATGATGGTATTCTTTGTGTAGTCAATGATGTGACTAAAATGTTTAATCACCAAGGATACAACTTACATTTTTTGTTTCAATCAATTTACTTTTACATTATTATCATTATTATTATTATCATCTTCATCATATTTTGCTTTCCGTTTACTACAATCCCTTACATTACCCGGGGTTTAGGGTAATGCAAGAAATATAAGCTTTCTGTTTGTACAAATTCTGATGATAAGTGATATTTAACATGTACAGTGTTTTCTTTACATTGATATTCTTTAATACTCTCTCGAGGTGATGACGAGTTCCACACATTGCAATTATTTTAAATATTTATAAACAGAAACGTCCAGTAGTTCTGTTAATGTTCTTGTTTATAGTATTTTATTATATAATTGGAGCCATTTTATTATACAATAAAAATATTGTATAATAAAATGGATCCAAGTAATATATAAGTATAACAGTAGTTTAAAGGTGGCACAATTTTCCGATTTCAAAATATATTTATATTTATTTTGTAATATTCTTTAAACGATATATTTCTAGCTCATGGCATCGACATATCTACGAGAATTTTTTTTTTCTTTGTAGTCTTTAATCATTATCTCTTCTTTTAGGTTTCATATATCTGTCAGTATGAATAACAAACTCCCAATGAGTAGTGGCCGCGTGGCTTTCTATGACGGTTTCAGCATAATGTTCATACTATTTTTCACATGTAGCTTACTGTTACTTACATATCTTTTAATGGATATAAGTTTTAATCTTATCACGTGGATCATTTGTATTCCACCGGTGACAGGATTGGACAACCATACAATAAGTTGTCGACATGAGAGAATAAATTGATTAATATAACAAGAGTTTTCAAAAGTTTATCTTCAGAAATACAGTGCTGTTCGATAAAAGTGACTCACCTGATTTTTTTTTACTAAATGTTCTCTTCTCCGATGAAATGAAAGTTGAGCTAAATTCAAAGGATAAGCGATCTAAAAATCCGAAGAAGAAGAAGCTTTGAAAGCTCTTTGAATTTAGCAGTAAGTACTGTCAAGCATCCGTTCAGTATAATGTTCTGGAGATGCTTTTCTTTTCATGGAGCTGGTTTCTTAAAACCTATTGAAAAGACCCTCAGGAACGAGCAGTACAAGAGAATTTTAGAGTCTTGTCTGCTCCCTTCTGCTGAAAGGGTGCAAATCGACCCCACCAAGCTCATTTTTATGCAGGATAATGCTCCCTGTCACAAATCAAAATTGATGAAGGAATACTTTGATGAGAAGCAGGTGAGTGTTATGACATGGCCGCCCCAATCTTCTGACTTCAACCCCATAGAAACCTTATGGAGCATTATAAAGTACAGGCTCTCGAGAAAGCAACGAAGAGGATTTGATTGTGAATTTCATATCCGAATGGAATTCAATGCTTGGAGATGAGATTTGCCAGAACCTAATCAAGTCAATGCCAAAAAGGGTTGATAAGGTTATTCAAAATAAAGGAGGACCCATAGATTATTAAATATTTCGAACTATATTACTTATTATAAATAAATTATACCCCTATTATTCTTTATTTAAAGCTGTTCGGTTATGTTTCTATTGATTACTAGTTGCCGGAAATAAGTGAGTCACTTTTTTTGCACACAGTTTTTTCCCCTAAATCTCATTTATATCCAAAATTATAATTATCAATAGAATACCTTAGGGTGAGTAAACTTTTTTACTAGGTGGTCTGGAAGGGGTTTTTATATTAGTAAGATTAAAAATTAGTTTGACCCCAAAAACAATAGGCGAAAAAAGTTTTAAGTAAAAAAAAAATCAGGTGAGTCACTTTTATTGAACAGCACTGTATAATAAAAAACATCGACTGGAATGAAAGAGAGAAATAAAGAAATTGCAATAGAAATGAAATGTTCATATATGTTCACGTCTTCACCACTTTTTATTATGTGAATTATTAATGTTATTATTGTTGTTATTATCTTTGATTTCTGTTGCATACTCATTTCCTCCCGGGTCCTAACCAGAGAGATAAGGTCAGAAATGGTATCCACGATTGAACATGCAACGTCAAAATTGTGAAGAATGATCAATATAAAGAAAAGTTCTGGACAGACGAATTTAAATTTCAAATTTGAACCCCATCGAAAAAATGTGTCGAAAACTGAAACTGGCGGTGTGTCCTAGATGGCCATCAAAGCTGATATGAAACATATTTGCCGTGAAGAATAGCTTGTACGAAATATTAGTCAATAATTAATCTAGTGTAGGCAGGTAGTTTTGCAAAATAATTGTCAACGTGATTCGTAAAGAATAAATTTAGTTTTTCACTGTAGAATTATTTTTTATGCAAAGTATTATTTGATGTAAAATTTTACTCATTCGTAAAAGTTTGAGGAATGGCGTCTTTTCCTAGGTGAATGTAGACCTATACTTTTTGTCTTTTTATTAAAAATGAGTTATTTGTAAGTTTTTAGATGTACACACTCATCCATTTTGACATAGACAAAAAACTTTCCATTTATAGATTAGATTATTATAATTGTCATCGATGTATCTTTCTTTTTCATAGCGCTTATTATTTTGAAGGCAGTGTCAGGATTAAACACTAAAAAACGATTATTTCGCGACATCTTGACTCTGTACTGATGTCCAGTGACGTATCCGATATACATATATACAAATGTCAAACATATTAACTGCCAGCAAGCCTGAGACCAACGACTGAGCCAGGTATTTAACTCGTGTTATACATCACACAATATTATCATAAACCATTTTTTTTCTTTTAATGACACTTTTCATATGAGTGACGGTATTTATGTCTGACAGGCTAAAAGCTAAGAAACTGCCAAGTCATTTTTCACTAGATTCTAAGCAGAGCCAAGCATGAATTCGCATTTACATCTGAGCTTTTTAATTCAGGATTGGTCCCGTTGCCTCTTCAACCATCAGAAAATTATTGAACCTAATAGGCATTATTTCTAACTGACCATATTCCTCAAATTCGAACATTAATAAACAAAGTATTTTCAGAAGAACATACCTCCGATTCAAACATTCCTAAAAGTTAAGGAATACTTAAAAGATCAGTCGAAAAGCAAGAGAGTAATAATTTTGCAATAACAATCTTAGTTTGTCATGTCTTCATTTGTCGATATATTTTCTGAATTTGTGTTTCGTAAACAGCAATGACAAAGATAAACAAATCAAGACTAAATCGGATACAAATAGAGTCGACATCTACAAGCAGAGTCTGATAAAAGCAAAGAAAAACTGGACCAGATATGAACAAGTCAATATTGAATATAGAAAAATTATAACCGAGTCAGATACAGCCGAGGGAAAACTGTATGAAATCGAGACAAGGTAAATCTTCGTTAAATAGACGAGAGTCAAAAGAGAATCTCATGAGGCAACACTGAATCTGGTATTCATAAATTGGATAACATCTCAACAAACCAAAATTTATATCAAATGTAGACAAAGCAAAACTAAATCAGATAATTGGGGATTTTTAAAGTTTTCTCGGGCTCAACCAAAAATATTTGCTAAAAATATTCGTGTCAATTAGCCGGATTTTTTAAGTGGGTCGGACAGGGAATATTTCAGCATTCCTCTTAGACAAGTTAACCTAATCTCCTGATTTATTTTGTAGTTGCGACATGACGCGTGGCAAGAAACAGTTTTTACTTTATTTAATTTGTTGTACCTAGCGTTTCGGATTCTATTTTATTATCTTTACATATCATGGCTGCCATTTTCACTCTCTCCCAGATATCTGTCTTAATGCACCAATCCTCACAAACTCTTCACATATTTCATTTCCATCGCACATTCTTTCCTTTTTTCTTTCTTTTCAGTCAATGTTTTTCATTGTATTTCTCATTTCTTCAAAACTTTTCTTATCTTAATCAACTTCTTTCTTTCTGTTTATTAGTCTTCTGAAATAATGGTTCCATGTAATAATTAAAAAAACATTTTTAATTCTAATCCTAAATTACTATTATGAGAAAAAGTCTAAATCTTAAGATGGGTCTATGATAAATTTTAAACACACTATGAATTTGTGTATTCGATTAATTCTCAAAACCAAAAAATTGGATTAAATCACTTTTAAGAATATTAACAGCCATAATCTTCAGGCTGAAGAATTGCAAAATTTTTACGAAGCGAGAAAGTCTGTAGAGTTCAAGACAAAAAATTATCATTCAACGCAATATTAAAACAGTTTTTGAAAACACTGCCAGACATTAAATTATATTCCATCAGTTTCCATTCCACAAATGTTTTCCCGAATGGATGATGTTAAATATGATATAAATATTCTCATTACTTATGAGATAAATCCGTTACATTCTACAATACATTATGCACAGTTTACTATTTTAATTCCAATTTTGAATGAAACCAATAAGTAAATAGACTTGGTCAAGGTTTGATATCAACACGAAGAGTCAACAAATTTACTTAGAGAATCAACGTGTGTCATGTTGATTCAAGAGCAGTATGAATTACTCTGAATTTGGATTAAATATTGCAAAAAAAAGAACAAACTTTTATATAAAATCAAACAACCGGTACACTTTTTTAATAATAGTGCCGACTCATATTTGAAATGAGTTTTTATTAGAATTCGTACAGTGAAATGTTCTATCATCATTACTATAAACTATGTAGTTTCTTTGATCTTTAAATAGTGGGCGAGAACAAAAATTTATGACATTTTAAGTGAATTTCAAAGTCAATATTTATATATTTGTTCATAGTATTATTCAAACACACACGTCTCATTTTGTTCCACTATCTTTCGCAATATTTGTGACAACTTTATTATTTGATACTCCAACTTCAACGTCTGATTTTACATAAAGAGCTGGTAATACATACTGCCCTTCAAATTCCACGAGATACACAACGTTACCTTCCCCCGCGGAGCAGCTTTTGATGTGGTTAACAGTGGCTCATTTCTCTTTCTGAAAGATAAATTTTGCTCTAAGTTGTTGTAAAACATCCATTTTTCATCACTGGTGATCGGACTTGCCTAAAATGGATCATTTTTTTGTTGTGTTTTAGCGGGGAATGTACATACGGTACATTAATTTTTTTAAATGAAAATCACCATCTGTGCATGAATTGTACAGAAAAACGCACCGAAATGTCACCTTTCAGAATATGTATGTTGTATACATTTTAGTAATGTTTGAAACGTGTTGAAACGCCGCCTGCTATAAGATTGTACGGACTTTTGTACTAACCTAATATATAAATTTATAATTATATAGTGTAGAATACTTGAATTCAAAGAATTTTTATTAATTGACTTTTAACATTCTCTTCAATCTGTTGTTAACTTGGGCAAGCAATGGCTTGTTAATTTTAACGCCTTCTAAACGAAAGTGTTATATATTAATCATCTTAAAGAACCTATTTGGTTTTCCATCAACATGGCTTATGCTAACCTCGAGGGGAGTAACTAGAAGAGCTGAATCTGATGTTAGGAAAATCAGCTAACTCTGTTTGTTCTGTAGAATAGAATTGTCTATCTTGCAGATTTATATGTCTACAATTCATTCGTGCATCGAATATTGCTGATATGTTTCATCTGGTGCACCTTATATATATATATATATATATATATATATATATATTTGAAAAGATTCCAAAGAAGAAACATTATCGGCCCTGACGTAGCATCTTGGTTTCAGTCAATTTCCCACCCCGTAACGTATCTTTCCTGTGCCTTATTGACTTATTTATAAATATTTTCACGGTAATTATTTTTGGTGAGCTTTCCTCTTTGGCACCTCGACTTCACGAAATTAAGCGCAGCACTAGATGGGCAGCTAGGTCTCATTTTCACACTGTTTAATTTCTATTTGTAACAGTAAGCTGAGAGTTTCTTCTCCTGTACTTCTCACTTGTGGAACTTTCTTCTGGCTTTCTGCTTTCCTGTTCAATAAGATCTTAACAATGTAAATGCAATGCCAATAGTCATCTCCTATCTCCTTGAATCCTGTTCTCGTACTGTCCTGGTATCCTTCACTCTCGCTAACCTCTTGCATCTTAGTGGCTATTATCGCCTTGCTGGGGGTGAAATGATTAAAAAAGAGATGCATAAATACCTCTCACAAAGTGGTAAGACATTAGCCAGATCGCAACTAATGTCTTACCACTGTGTGAGAGGTATTTCTAGGTGGTATATGTGAGAGATATTTTTGCTACACCTTGTATATAATTAAACATCTAAAACTATCTGATAAAAATGTTCCTGAATAGACGGATCCATTTTCCGCATTACGTCTGTGTCAATCAAACATAGTTAATGTTTACACTCAAAATTACAGAGTGCAACTGCCAAATCTGGCACACATACCCAACTACTATTTAGTTGAATGTGTGATAACAAATGTTATTGACACCATGTTGGAGATGAAACCTTTAAGCTTTCGGTCTTGTTCTCGAACCATTAAACCAAACTAGTAGTTTGCAATCATTGATCTTTCTGTCGTTAAATGCTTATCCTTCTTCTTAACACTTTAGCTCACGGCGATAAGAAAATCCTTTGGACTGCAGCCAGCTATTGACAAAGAGGTCTAGCCGAGGCTGACCTCTTTGGCGCCGGACGCAGGGCTCAACTGTCAATGGCCTTTCCGAGATGGAAAGCAAGATTCGCCTTTGGTCATTGACTACACACTGCAAACATAGTATTTTCCCCTTCGGCAGGGGCTATTTTAATCAAGTCAGGTCAAGGCCAATGAATCTATCGTTTCAAACTGTTGACCACTGGATATTGTCCAGAAAAGTCTGTGCGTTGGTAAATATGAGTAATGGAAGTTTTTGTTTCTTTAGTTTACATGTGTATGAACAAATAAACAGGCTACGCTTTTCTCCGTGAGTCAGAAGCTGATAGATGAATGTATAGATAGGCAGATAACTCGCTGCTGGATAGATAAATAAATAGGGAGGCTATAATTACAAGTATAACACGGTTCAAAATAACTAATTTGATTTGTTAATACACATTTTACACATTCCTTAATTAAAGAGCGTTTATGTAGTCTTGCACTCCCGCGAACAGACTGCATAGGCTTATTGCTTCTTAGTTGTCAGTTTACCTGCAACACTACTGGTCAATGCTCAAAAGAAAAAAGTTTAAATTTCCAATGGTAAGTTGAATGACATTCCGATGAAGAATTCAAAATATTATATATGCGCAATCTTCAAAAAATCTTAATATATATAACCTTCTTACTCGAAAATAACATGACAGAATTTGGGACCCATTCTCTTGTCTGTATGTCGCAATTGCTCTAAAGACGACCAGTTAAAACATTCTCTAGGTCATGCGGCAAACAGTATTTTATATTCTTATGTAAGATTAAGTGCCATTAAAACTAACAAAATATTTTTTAAAATGACGTGAGATTTCTTGATAGTTTTAATCGTACCTATTCTTAAACAATTGAAAGAGAAATTAACTGTTTCACACAGAGAGAAAGTGAAAGAATACCAAAATAAATGGAATTAATTTCATGTCTTCAACAATTTATATACATATTAATATTGAGAAAGTTAACAGAAAAATGGTGGTTAAAAAATGAATTGATTTACGTTGTCAGCAGGGTATGCATTTCACAATTGATTAAAAGATGACCGAACTGCAAGGCAGATTTTTGTATAGAGCTTCATACAGGGGAACTCTCAAAAACATCAAGAGGAAAAAATTGTTGCTTAAATTTGATCAGTTCTGTCTTAGTTAATCCGGCGTAAAACGAAGGACATCATGAAGGACATCCCGTGAAAAATAAAAATAAGTTATTTTGAGGGTAATTTCATTTTTCACACTTGAAATCCAGTATTTAACAAATTTTTAAAAATCATGAAATAAAATAGACATCATTCGATGGCTAATGGTTTCTGCCTGGTGTGTTCAATACATTAATATTTTTTCTCCACTTTTTCCCATTTTATATGTTTTTCATTTCTTAGATCTTCTATGATCGCCATGTCTTTATAGATTCTTCCAGGGCTAAATCCTGTTTGTCTAAGAGAAATTTTCCCCTTTGGTTTTAAGAAATTTAACTGAAAGAAACATGATTATTTTATTTGGTGTTCAAATCTACTGGAATGGTTAGATATTTATTGAACTAAGCTAACTTTTGCACAAGGCTACATTCATACACACTAATAATGTCGTACAAGAGGATCTGCAACTTAACCATCAGTTGCACTCGAGATTCTCTGAACGGATCAACATTTGTATGTATTGGGGTTAATGATTTTACTTCTGTTTGATTCATTCCAAACATAAGTATTTATAGCCTGAGTGGTTTTAATAGATTTCCTGTTGTCTCTCAGTATTTACCCAAGCCCTCATCACAAAGCGGAATGTGGTACAAGGCCGTTTGTTTTTAACGTGGACGTTCCTGTTGTCCTTCCGTCTATCCTCCACGACGCCCTCCCTCTCCACCCACTTCATGCACACACGGGTGCGCACATATTTGTAAATATATATTTTATATATATTTATTAAAAATCAACGATAACCTACATTTAACTAGAATTACATTTCAATTAAATAATATATATATATATATATATATATAGAGAGAGAGAGAGAGAGAGAGAGAGAGAGAGAGAGAGACACGCTACTGCTGATAATGCAAAGCTCTTCTATGAATCGAGCACTCTGAGTCACTGGCATGTTTATTCAAAATAAATACGTAAAAATTCACCTTATTCTCTGCCGATAGCCAATAGCTTAGGGGGCCAAATCAGTCGGGTTTCGATCCTGGCTTGAGGCAGTCGAATGTATAGCACACCGATGAGCTGTGATGCAGCGGAGCAGTCTGTCTGTGGATGACAATATATATATATATATATATATATATATATATATATATATATATATATATATATATTTGAATTTATAGGTCTGATAAATTGAATCGTGATTACAATTCCAATGTAACCATGGAATATTAGTATTTGAGCCTTTTATATTATATTGCTCTGTCTTGTACATTGAGCTCTACCTGATTTTTATCCTCTTGGATATATATATATATATATATATATATATATATATATATATATATATATATTGACCACTAATATTTTTCAATATATATATATATATATATATATATGTGTGTGTGTGTGTGTGTGTGTGTGTGTGTGTGTGTGTGTGTAAACATTGCGCATTTCGGCAGAAATCCTTTTTTATACAAGTTTCACTGAAGACTACTATAAGGCACAGCGAATAATCTTTTAAATTTTTTCTTGCATTCGTACAAGTGATTTCTTTTCTGGATATAGCGTGTAAAAAGTGTATAGATAAAAATAAATAAAACGTCAATTTTCAGTAATATCATTTATGAACACTACGATAAGGTGATGGCCGTGTTCTGAAATTAAAAACATTTCCCGTCCCATATATATACATATATGTGAAAAATAATATAAATATTCAGTTAAACAAAACATTCTTGATAATTGTTAATAGATTACCCGAAAGAGCTCAGATCCACAGATTATTTGGATAGATCGAACTAGTTGTGCAACTAATGGCCGATACTTTGAATTACTTGCAGGTAGCAATAATATTAATTTGAAAGTACTTGCAATTCTATATCATGTATTAGGCAATTGCCAATATATATACGAATATAACAGGAAGAACAAATGTAGTGAGTTTTGATTATGTCAAATTTCACGTTCATTATCAGCAATATAATTTAAGTTTATGTAATTCTGTTAACATATCTGCTCCTCTCGATGCCAACGTATTCAAAAATGTAGAGAAAAATCAAATCATACCGATAATGTTTGTTTTGTAACCATTCCTCTCCACCTTCCTTTAAAACCTCCGCCTCTATTCTTAGATCTCTTCCTCCTTTTCTCTGCTCAATAAATAGTCCGGCTTTGGTTTAAAATGTATCTTTTCACCACAGATGGTGCCTATATATATATATATATATATATATATATATATATATATATATATATATATATATATATATGCAGAAATATAGTCTTAAAGTGTGCTATATTTATGGGGTAAAGTGCTCAATATCAGAGATAGAGCGTGTGTAAAACGTAAAAACAAACATAGGAAAAATATTCTTCAAGCTTTTACACAAACACTTCCCGGAATCAAGCACACTACACAAAATATTCAACAAAAACAAAGTAAAAATCAGCTACAGTTGCACCGAGAACATGGCACAAATAATAAAAAAGCACAACAGAAAAATTATTAACAAACCACACGAACAAATTAAACCCACGTGCAACTGCAGAATAAAAAACGAATGTCCCTTAAACGGTAATTGTTTACAAAACAACGTAATCTACCAAGCCACGACAAAATCAGCAGATAATGAAGAAAAAGTATACATAGGAGTAACCGAAGGACCATGGAAACAAAGAAATTATGTACACAAAATGTCTTTCACAAATAGTAAATATGCGAACAGCACAATGCTTTCTAAGTATATCTGGGAAATAAAAAACAAAACACACACCACACCAAAAACATCTTGGAAAATAAGGAAAAAATCATCAGCCTACAACAACCTATCAAAAACTTGCAAACTTTGCTTGGAGGAAAAAATAGCTATCATTACCTTCCCAGATCAAAATAAATTATTAAATAAAAGATCCGAGCTAATCTCAAAATGTAGACATGAAAACAAATTTTTACTACGTAACTTAAAATAGAAAAATAAATAAATATATAAACAAACAACAATAAAATAAGCAAAATAAACTACTCCAAACAAATCACAAAACCACACCTGTTAGAATATGCGAAATAAAATCAAAACAAAAGAACGGACGAAAGTTATAACTGTTATACAAATAAAAATAAAAATAATAAGCAAAACAATTTGACCCAAATAAATAAGCGAACAAGCGATTTCCGGTAAATGGCGGCCATTATAGACTACCAACAATAAGCTACATAAACAAATTTTTTTACTACGTTAACCAAAAACACCGATCAAAATAAAAGAATAAATAAATAAATATATAAGATAAAAAATAAAAATAAAAAAACAAACAAAAAAACAAGCAAAATAATTTGACATAAATAAATAAACAAATAAGCAACTTCCGGTAAAAGTACCCACCAAAATATACTACCCATAATGCACCACTGACCCTTATATAAACAGCCGAGAAAAATAACAGCACTAGTCGCCTGACGATTGCACTAGCATGAAACAGACTGTCGCCTCTAAGTGCTGACTTCCATGTCCACTTTTATATTTACACACGCTATATATATATATATATATATATATATATATATATATATATATATGTATATGTATATATGTATATATATAAATATAAATATAAAAGTGGTCATGGAAGTCGGCACTTAGAGGCGACAGTCTGTTTCATGCTAGTGCAATCGTCAGGCGACGACGATTGCACTAGCATGAAACAGACTGTCGCCTCTAAGTGCTGACTTCCATGTCCACTTTTTATATTTACACACGCTCTATCTCTGATATTGAGCACTTTATCCCATAAATATAGCACACTTTAAGTTCATATATATATATATATATATATATATATATAGGCATCATCTGTGGTGAAAAGATACAATATATATGATGCCTATATATATATATATATATATATATATATATATATATATATATATGTGTGTGTGTGTGTGTGTGTGTGTGTGTGTGTGTGTGTGTGTGTGTGTGTGTGTGTGTTATTTGAGTAAAGAAAAATCCATTTCCCCTCATCAAATACCTTTCTGTCATAACTGTTGTCGTTGGCAGACTCGCAGCGCACACAAATGCGCATGGAAGAGAGATGGTATAAACAGTTATTCTTATCGTGCAAATTGTGGATGTTGATTGTATTGCTTCTGGAATAGACAAATCAACAATCTTCAGCTGAAAAGACGTGATGGGAATTTCAAGAAACAGCGTCTAAGAACTTTGGACGATGAGTTTTTTTGTTAGGCTAAATCATGTCCGGTTACTGACCTTGCTGTTCGTGTTTGAAACCTGATTCTCAATCACTCACAATATTTGAGTGATGAGTGGCTGCCGGGATCTGACAGCAACGATAACAAAGCTGATTTCTAAAGAAAACTATCCACAAATTCTTACGTTCCTTTTTAAACATACACAAGGTTAGCTCGATTATTAGTAGTTAGGTTTTTGCGCCGAAGCTATTGTGGCAAATGGAGCTATAAACAAAGTGTAGTACGGGTGATTATTTTCTGTCAAGGTTTTTTTAATGCACTGTAGTAATACAGTAATATTGCCTACCGTCTGGTTTCAGTTTTCTTTAAAAAGGCGAAAAATTTAGTGACCTTCACTTGAATAAAGGCGTCTACGCGACATGTCGCAGTGCCTGCGAATAATTTATTGAAATCTACATGTCCCGTATATGCCTAATGAGGTTTAAATCTGGCTCTGTGTGTGGGTAGGTGAGAGAGGGAATAACCTGTCATCTGCGCATGATGGGAGATGTTTTATGTTGCCATCACGACCGGAAAACATTACGAACATAAAAGCAAGGGGACAAAGGTTCTAAAACAATATCAGTATATGTCACAAGGCAAACACCACTTTCACTAATAGTATTTGTGAAATCAACACAGCATATAGCACAAACTTACAGAACCACCACCAGCTTGCATAAAACTAGGTTGACAGACAGGATCTAACTGGGTCTTCTTCATATGTGACTGTCTATTCTCAAGAGCTTGAAATGTGACCAGGAAATCCATCGCCAGTTTTCTACGATCTAATGGCAATATCCCCTGATCCTGATATCGTAGTATCATTAATGTTACCCTTTCTGGTCGACGACTACGAAACTTCATCGAATGCAGTGGTATACACTGTCCGCTGGGCTGAATGGTGGCTGAAGTGACACTAGAGTGGAGGTGGGATTTGTTTTTTGACCATATTTGCAAGGTGGGATTTGTATGGTTACCATCCTTGCAGTCTTATAACTTCTGTAGGCGTTCAGTTTTCACGTGCAGCTGATGTGTATTTTGCTTTTCTGTTAATTTAAGGATTAATATACACCTTCATACAAATCAATGCCGACGATGCGGATATTGGGTCCTTTTCGATTTGAAGCAGTGGCGTAGCCCGGAGCAGGTGTGAAGGGGCGCAAAATTTCCGCTTTATGATAATCGTAGTGAGATTCCTTTTCCTCTCTTAATCTTCCAAACCTTTGCGCGGTCTTTTTGATATGATTCAGAACCACACTTTTTATCGTTCGTCCGTCGTACGACCAACATCCTGTTTGTGAGAAAGGATTCGTGGTTTTTTAAAATCAGGCTGCAGTGGAAATATCCGTCACGCTCACTGAAGAAGTAACCAATACAAAACAGAATTGCTGACTGCCTCGATTTTTAAAACATCAGAAAATGTTTCTGCCGTTACTTGGAAAATGTAGGTGTCAGCACAAGTTTTTGAAAAGATCCGTATAACATAAGCGTATTCACAAAAACACCATCAATAAAAGATAGTTGTTTCTTAAAGGAAAGACAAAAATCTCAAAAAGGAGAAAAAGTAAATTAGTTTCCACCTTAAAATTCATTTTAGTTTAGTTTCTACTCTAAAATAATATTAATCTCAGACAAATTCAAATTGAGCTATGATTTTTCTCCCAGGAATTATTTTCCTTTCACTGGGCTTATATTGACATATTTTAACGCTTTACATTTTTCATGCATTCAAAAGTTAACGAATGACATCCGATATCTTTTTTATCTATTATATATCATTCATAAATTTTTGAAAATTGTCGTTTTTATCGGCATCCAAAAATTTAACAACAGTAATACACAAGTAGTAGCATATTCTAATAAAACCTTTTAAAAGCTGGGCATTTTAGGTATACAAAAATTTAAGAAGAATAACACAGCAATGATAAAACCCGGCAAATACGTATGATAATTGATCAGGATTTAAATTTTCTTAATTATTATTAATATTATTTTCTTAAATAAAAAAAAATAATGTTATCAGTCACTGATTCTTTTTGTCAGGCTTCAAGAGGATTTTGTTCGTTTTTTTATTTTAAGTGTGTGCTTTCATCTTATACGGTTATACACGCATTTGTAACATGGTAATTGTTTCGTAATAGTCAATTAATCATTACGTGAAATAATTTTCTTTGAAATCTATACTTAATTCTACTTAGTGTTTTAGGTTATATTATGAATATCACAGATTTAAAAAAAGATCGCTTCCAAAGTTAAGTCTTTCACTCAGATGTGATTCAAAGTCAAACTGAAAACGTACAAGCATTCCTTTTATTTAAAACAACTGTTGTAATTGCTTCATATTTTTTTCATAGTGCTACGTTTTATGTTCATTTTACGTTTACAATGTACAATAATTAAATTAATAGTCCGAATCCGGACTATCAGCTGTTCCGGTAATTTAACGACCCAAATAATTGCGCTTATTGTTAGAACACTTCTCCTTCAATTTCAATATATTAATATAATATTCACGATTTTTATCTGAGAATTTTCTACAATATTTCTTCTTATAACTTATGACTACGATAAAATTAACATGATACAAATTTGGGACGTTTTTATCGATATATGTCACTTTATATGATGATTTTAGAATTATTTGGTACGTATCTTCGGGTGTTTTGTATGTGCTTGCTATCCTTAACTTTATAACCTGTCTATCCATCTATGTCTAGTATTTATTACATTAGTTTTTTTAGTCAATTATATCGAAAAAAAAATATAGGTGTAAAAAATACGGACGTACAATATGTAGCTTTGATTGTGGAGACAAACAACTTGAAGACAGCTTCCACTGCTGGAAATGATGACCCCATGAAGTCAGCATCTGCTCCTTTTAACGGTAACAAAGAAATCAAAGTGTAAGACTGGAAATACCTATTCCATTTGGAAATGAAAACAATGAAGAAACTTTTAGTAATAATGGAGGATTTAACTTTGTCAGAAAAATATGTACAAAGTAATCTTTCCGGTTCAAAAGGAGATTACCTAAAAATTATTAAAATTGATCAGACGCTTGTCAGCATATAGAAGATCCATTGGGTGTCAAAGACAGACGTTATATGACTGCATTTTGGTTCAGACAACGTCTTCAGATTGGATTGGATATTTGTATTTTCGTCTTCATCAAGTATCACGTACGCCTTTTTTTTATCCATAATTTGGATTTAGTATCTTCATGCCTAAAATTAGGAAACAGAATACAATATTCGGACTGTTGTTTTTATCTTTGCTGTAAATATTCACGACGTTCGGCCGTTTCGGGTTATTGCAATTTCGAACCGAATCCTTTATTTCGTCAACCAACTAGATTGTTCTAGTTCTACGCGCCATGCCTCTTCCGGATATCTCAGTTTCAGTTATTTCTCACTCTCCCAGTTCACCTCTGCTCACAACTCTTTGGATCAAGTCACTGGATTACTTCAACCAACGCTTTTATCCACTGAGCCATGTGTCCTTGGGCCACATCAGTGTATGAAACTTTGTGACTGATAAACCTAATGTCTCTGTAAATTGTTTTTTTTACCAAAGCTCATATTACAATTTTTTGTTATTATTGTTTTTTTCTGGCACTCTGTATTACTAGTTCCCATATAGTATTCATGTCTATGCTTGGTCGGCTTAGGAGACTTTTGCGCTGATTCCTTAAGTTTACGTATTTTCCAGTGATGTTCTCTGTCTATTATTTCAACCTCATCTCACAGGGGGCGGTGATATCCATTTTTCATCCATATATGGTCAGCCACGCCTGAAGAAGACCAGAGCGTACAACGGGCGAAATGTCGTGAATATGACAACAAAGATGAGGACAACCGTCCGAACAATGTAAATAGTGTAAATACTTACAATACCTCATCTCAGAAATATAGACAGATATCAGATACCATCTTGATTTGCAATATTTGAAGCCATTTAAAATTTCTTTGATTTTCATGAACTCGGTGGGACAAATTAAATTTTTTGTCAAGCGCGGACCAGAAACATAATCTTGAAGAGACAGTAAATATCGTACATGAAAATCTGAAGGAATTACTCGGATTGTTGTCGAAATTAAATGAGAATAACAACATGGCTGAAGCAAAACGGAGTCTTTATAATATCCTACAACACAGGGTGCAGGACGACTTATCATACCAACTCAATACCACTGACTCAACACCGACCATCTCATCTCAGTGCCAACTCAATTCCAGGAGAACTCACCACCGGCCTACTCAGAGCGGGGACAAGTCAATGACCTCCAATTAATTGCTCGAAAAATGCATCTTGGTTTCTTTGCACCTTTTGCAGCTCTGCAAAGAATCCCCATATTGTGGGTTGCTGCATCCCCAGCTATGTGTGCGGTGTTTCATTTGCCTCAGCATGGTAATGTGTTCGATCTTGAAAATTAAACACCAGTCAGCCACTTGAAAAGAGCTGCAAAGAGGCACTTAAATATAGGCAAGAATCAATGTGAAACGTGAGGTTTGACCATTGAAAGAAGAAACATCCTTCGTAAAGGAATTTATGATGAAAATGAAGCTGATGCTGGATTAACAGCTGAAACGGACATTTGTCACCTCATGAAAAAAATTATTGATTACAGAAATGAAAGGCAGATTTTCTCACTTACGAGATTTCGATATGCAAAATATTGTTCCTGTATATTTCCAAGAAACATTCTTTGGCTTTAATAGCTATCCAGATAATCTTGAGAGACCAAGGAAATTGATACTGAACAATTTAGGGTCTTGGCAATATTGAAAGAGACTCACTTGTTAATCTAAAATTTGATAATTTGATTGGTGTGCTAGCAACAGCAAAATTACGAAAGGTTCATGTTGTAGGGACCCGTCAGTCTAGAGAGACGGTGGCGCCTATTAAGATGTGTATTTAAGTCCTGCTGCAGGCGCGCTCCCACAAAGCACATTTGTGTCTCATCAAGATTCAAAGAGCCAGGCTATATTTTGTACTACAACTGTGCTGAGCAGACCTTACTTACAGTTTCTGGGATGATCAGTAACTGAAGAAGGCTTGAATGTCAGAACCCACGGTCATAATGATATGTGACATCGTTTTAGCATAACCATCGACGGCTTTCGAACAATTTAATCTAACTAATTTTCCTCACATGGCTTACATCAACTAGTGGAATAGTTTTCAGGCACTTACTAACAGTGCAACATGCCGATATTGTCTTCCCAGGCTTCCATTACCAAGGTCACCTCCTTGAAATAACTGAGACATCCGGAAGAGGCACGACACGAGGAACTAGAACAATCTACCCGGGAGGACGAAATAAAGTGTTCGATTCGAAATTCCAATCACCTGAAGAAGGCCGGAACGTACAACGGTCGAAACGTTGTCAATATGGCAATGAAGATGAGGATAACAGTCCGAATAATGTAAATAATGTACTATGGATTTCGTTAATCGGACTGACTTCCTCATCTTGGTTGCTTTCCTCACAACGTTTCGGCCGTCTGATCCTCCGGCCTTCTTCAGGTGCATCTCGAACTCGGGAACCGTCGGTCTGGAATTTCGAACCCAACCCTTTATTGTTACGGGGGTACCATGTTCTCGTTCCATTAAGGCCATCGCTGTTGCTACTACTGCTTGACGCCATCGTTGCTGCTGCTGTGCTTCTATTATCGTTGTCACCGCTCTTGTTTGTCGCTGCCACTGCCTTTGCTCGGGATTGAACTCAGAACATCGGGAGAACTTGCAATCACTGTTTCAACGTCCTAGTCGCCTCGGCCATGTGTCCCAGTGACACATGGCCGAGGCGACTAGGACGTTGAAACAGTGATTGCAAGTTCTCCCGATGTTCTGAGTTCAATCCCGAGCAAAGGCAGTGGCAGCGACAAACAAGAGCGGTGACAACGATAATAGAAGCACAGCAGCAGCAACGATGGCGTCAAGCAGTAGTAGCAGCAGCGATGGCCTTAATGGAACGAGAACATGGTACCCCCGTAACAATAAAGGGTTGGGTTCGAAATTCCAGACCGACGGTTCCCGAGTTCGAGATGCACCTGAAGAAGGCCGGAGGATCAGACGGCCGAAACGTTGTGAGGAAAGCAACCAAGATGAGGAAGTCAGTCCGATTAACGAAATCCATAGTGAAAACCCCTCATCCCAAAAATATAGACAGTAAATAATGTAAGTAATATAAAATGATACTTAAACAGCATTTTATCAATCAGTTTCAGAATCCATGTACACAAGAAATAAATGGCTTCTAATATTAAATATAAGTTTCAAACTATGATTAAAACATAAACGTATTCTTTATGCTTGCAACATTACTCTGTCATATGAATATCTCGAAAATTTATAAAATTCAATAAAATTTAGTGAAACGATTGGAAATGGATATGAAATAACAGATTAAGAAATTGGGTGGTGCTATACAGAATTACCTTCCCTTTTGTTGTTGCCCACACCAAAATATCTCGCAAAATCCCTTATGGAGTTCTATGAAGTTTAGTGGAGGTGTCTGCTATGGGGGATAGTATAAGAGATAAAAATTTTGGGTGGATCCACGAATTTCTATAATTACCTCCTCTACAAGTGGCAATGAGGTTGGCAGAAGCATTGACAATTGTTGACAATGACAACGACATTGTCAAAGGCGTTGCCAATGACATTGGTGCTCGCTGAGTGCTTTTCATTATTTCTTCTATTTTCATTAAGACGGTAATGAGTTACAAAACAACCAAAACATTTCAGAGGTACAGGCGCCGAAAGTATATTTGACGCTGGACAGTGAGAACCCTGGATACACCAATGAATCGACATGAATGCCCGGTTTTGAAGGTCGAATAGATCTACCCACGAAATTTGTGTTTAATTGTCATGCTTTAGCCAGACTATGATTGGCCTAAGAAATACACAGAATTTTGAATATAAATCAATGTAAGCATACACATTCACAAAATGTACTTAGCAACAACTCAGTGTACGTTTCCTTCGTTTTTTTATATCTTCATACCAGAGCTACGGAATGTTTTGAAAGCTACACTCGCGCCAAACTAAACCTTTCTCCTACTCTCTCTCTCTCTCTCTCTCTCTCTCTCTCTCTCTCTCTCTCTCTCTCTCTCGCCACAAATTGACATTTGTCTAGCAAATATGGACGTATTGAATTTTTAAGCAATAAATAGAAGATTACTACTGTTATCAAGGTTTTGTGCTAATAGCAGGCTTTCTGCAATATTTTACGTAGTTTAGCGTCGAAAAATTATCTTTGCATTCTTTTCTCTGTGAGAAGAGACTGAACTTGTTTTAACAATTTGAAGCATTCAGCTAATATCGAACTCACTATCCGAAATTACCACGTTTTCCACGACACTGAGTACGTACCTACCATATTTTATCTTTCACTCTCCTCCCTTCACTAAATTGTTACGGTTTCAGTCTCTTTCTTTCTTTCTTTCGCGCTCTTTAAGAACTTTACACCTATCTCTATGCATGCCTAATAATTTCAAATGTCATTGAACTGATTACAAAGCAAACTCGTTTTTCGCATGAATAAACTCCCAAATATGAAAGTATACGTTAATTTACAGCGCTCTCCACTGACCCTTAACCTTTTTAAGGAATTTTCAATGTGAGAATGCTCCACTTTTTTTACATTAACATTATGACAGAATACGCAAACAACAAAATATTTAAACTATTCCATACTTAGTGTTTAAAAAAAAAAAAAATTATCCTAAATTCTTAAGACACTTCTACTATAGAAGATTAGATTCAAGACCAAATGGATGAATTTGCATTTCAAAGTTTATGTTTCACCACTCTTCCAAGTAAATAGTACCAATTTGCCTTAAAAATCACTTGGGTTTCAGGTGAGCCCAAATGTCAACCAGCGATGCTGGTGTGGAAGACAACATCTAGGAGACAATCATTCAAAATACTGCAATAACACAATTATTGTATCGTTGCGTGTAGAAATTGGAAATAAGCGATCTTTAAATAGAGTAAAAGAGAAAAATATTACATATTGAACAAATGTTCAATACAATGTTCATTTAAAATTAAAACAATCTATATTTTAACCTTTCTGGAGATGAGTAATGTTATCCCTCGCAGTGAACAAAAAATATATTTCAACTTTGAAAACTATTAAAAATGCACCAGATGGAATTATTTTAAAATATATCCCCAACCTAAGACTTTTTTTTTACCTTTATCAAACATATCACTTTTTTGTCGAATAAAATCAGATTACTACGCGTGATAAAAAAAAATCATCATTTAAAAAAATAATTATTGGTGTAACGAAAAAAGAAAATAAATCGTAATTGTTTCCGACTCAGTTAATAGAAAACTAATTTCATATTCATTCCTCTTTCCAGCCCACTCAAAATTAATCAATGAAAAAGCATTTTGCTACGAGGCAAGGATGGGAGCGTACATGATGATGATGATGATGATGCTTCAAGAATCCATTTTACAATATTCTTTAGTGTTTTTCATGTGTGCTAAACAAAGTGGAATAGAAGTATTGGATACAGTGGGTTTTCTGGCCATTTTCTATCAGGGAACACAGTGATTCGTAACACAAATAATACTGTAAAAACCTGCAAACTTTATGCGTTAAAATAAAAAAAATCGAAAGAAAGAGCAGATAAAATAATTTGACTCTATGTGAAATAAACTCCTTTCTTTGGCCGAAGTTCATATTTTAAGATAGATTTTGTTGTCATTAAATTATACGGAATAAACGCTCACGAAAGAAATGTCTAGTTTCTAAAAACAATAAATGTTTTGAAAAGAATGATTTTAGAAAACACGAAATCATGTAGTTTAATTAAGCACTGTTCTGCGTATGCTGAGAGAGATTTTTATTTATACATACATACATACATACATACATACGTATGTAAGGCGAGCACCTGCTGTAGGAAGGTTAACATGCTTGCCATGTAGGTATTGCTACGGAATTCGTTCTTGCTGAGGAAGTCCATGAATGTTGTTTTGTGTCAAAGTTTACTTAGTCAAGCAAACATTTACTTCTAAATTAACCTCTTCTTCACCAACCTTTAACCTCAGACAAAATGATCGACCTACGGCAATGTCTACCCCAATTTTTCTTTTTATCTTTACTACTGTACTTGATATAATTACTTTTTGTGAATAACTTTTCCAACATAACTTCGTTTTGCGATGATTTTTATTGACGCATAACACAAGACTGATCTGGTGGAAATGGATAGATTCTGCTTAGAAATCAATTTATTGCCAGACTTTTTCCCAGAACGACTTTCAAACACGTAAGGTGTAAACAAAACAAATCGATAAACATTCCAAAATCAGTTTACATTTATATATTGTAAGTTTTCTACATCTGTAAGTATTAAGCAATAAAAGAACACCAATTAGAAATTAAAACTTAAGAATAAACTGAGTTTTGGAATGACTAAAAACTCTAAGATATCAAGAATATTTACAAATGGTGATAATATACAACAAACATAAAGTTGTAAAATCATTATATGCGAAAATACATTGAGATTGAAAAGTAATTGATGCATTTATAGTTATAGTAAATAACTCTTCAGGGCTTAGATTGATCTGATTGGTCCTACCCCCCGCCTTTTCCCTCAAGTAACGTAATATTACTGGGAACAAACAGCCTGCATGTGGAAAGAAAACGACTTTAGAGAATACAAAAACAAAACAAATAGTAAGTGGACTAAAACATGGAGGCGTCTTGTCCTCGGGTTTATTTAATCTATACAATGATATGATTCTGAGAGAGTTGCAAGATATAGCTGAATTAATATTCGGTGGACATAATTCTAATGGCATAAGACATGCGGAGGTTGATATGTAGAGTTTAAAGAAAAAATAGAAATAATTCTTAGGCAGAATAGGAGGTTATAAATTTTTAAGAATTTGATGTCACAAATTGACTAAATATACTTAATTCTTCATTTTCTCCTCTTCATCTTTATAAACTTATTTTTTTTATCTCCATCTCTTTTTAAACTTCTTTTGTTATTCCTCTTTCCTTATAAAATATGGCTTTCTACAACTTCCTGTCGCGCTCTGGAAGTTCATACTATTTTCATTTCCCCCCCTTTAACTCTAATTATTCTGTACTTTCTGTATCTGTAGGTGCACTCCATGACATTTCTCCGAACAATGCTGGATTACCCGGCATTTTCCATTAATTAGCACGCAACAGGGAAATCTTTGTTACACAATATCAACACCTATTGAGATAGGTAGATTCATGCCTTTCACAAAGTTATCAATGAACACAAACTACATAATATCTCAGGTCACCCATTTCCATTTTTAATGCTGTTTATCTCCCCTTCTCAACATGTGTTAAAGTAGTGTGTGTTCGTTTATGTGACAATTTTAATCCAATTCCATAAAATGGTAATCTACTTAAAATATACTTCTTTCTTTACGCAAAAAAGAATATGTAATAGTTGTAAATAATTTTTCTTTACTTTTCAAAGAAAATGTTTTCTTGGACTCTTCTTCAGTACAAACACCGACACTTATCGACGTATCAAAATAGGATAATATCTTTCTGTCTGTTTGCCATCTTTTCACCCCTCAATGTTTTATAAAATTCCAACCTTATCATGACTTATAAAATTCCAACCTTATCATTTCTAATAGCCTGAACGATCGTTCTTATAAATTTTAAAAATCCAATTCGGTCTTTTGACCAAAGATAACAGACATTTTATTATTAAAACGGTAGAAAAGATTTCCTAACAAGGCGAAAAATTGGCCTTATTCCTTAAAATGTCCCTTCATTGAAGGAAAAAAGGCCGTTGTAATAAATATCAAAAATAAGACCCGGAAGAATTTTTCTGTAGACTTTTAGCGTGAATATTATTTATTACAACACAGACACTTTATAAATCGCAGTAGGGTCTCATGTTAATCTAAGAAACTTAAATTGTAGATATTTTAATTAAAAAATTGAAATGCGTATGTATATACAAGTGTATACATTGCAAAAAATTAACGGAAATGGTCTCTTAGTACAAATTTTATATGCGACAGATTCACTTGAACGATTTTTATGATTTCAATTTTTTTTATAAAATTGTTGAGTTACACACATTATATATATATATATATATATATATATATATATATATATATATATATATATATATATATATATATATATATATAATCTGTGTGTGTGTATTAGATTTTAGACATATTTTAAAAATATCTTCCTCCGTGAAACTATAGAATAATTTTCATGTAGGACCTGATCATTCACGGATTTACCAACCGTGACGACCTCACCATTCGCGGATCACCAACCAGAACTTCAATCAGTAGAGATTTCGTTTTCAAAACTTTTATTAAATTAAAATTTACTTTCAAAATATATTTCAAAGGAGTAAACAAAAAAGCATCGACCTAACATAAGCCTTTGATAAATAATTTAAATGATTAATCAATCAGATCCTTAGGGAAAAGCTCAAATTAACCAAAAATAAGTTTCATTTATTGACTACTGAAATGGTTTAAACTCATTTCTTTACAGTTGGTTTCCTGTGTAAGTTCGCTATATTTTTGTGGCTTCATGACAGACGGGATGCGACTCCCATGGGCTTTTGGTTATAGTAAAAAGTAGGCATGCCTAGCTGTTTCGTTATTATCCGCAGATTTCACCAGCGATAGGACCAAATTTACACGGGTAAAGATGTCTTCCTGTATATCCATTTATCCCAGTTAAACTTTCAAGTTGGAAACGTTTATTAGGAAAAATTTAATCCGAAACTTCTGTCGCGTGAGGCAGTATTATAACAACATACAAATTGGAAGAGGCTCTAATTTTTATAAATGGAATGGAAGTTAAAAGAAATTAAATACTTAGGGAAGGAATCATCTTTAACGAACTTGAAAAAGAGTATTTATTCAAATTTGTTTTTTGTTTTTTGTTTTTTTAAATATATGTACTTTTTGGCTATATAATTGCATTTCCAGTGTGCTTTGCATATGTAATCAAATGTATTCCTGGGTCGTTTCCTTTAGTGAGCAATACTGTTTATATCCTTTTTTCTGTTTTTTGGTTCTGTCTAAACATCTCACCAACCTCAGTTTTTTCTTTAGTATGCGCATGCCCAGAGACGCAGAAGCAAAAAAGGATGAGGTCATAAAGACAGGGAGACAGATTGATTGAAATGAACGCAATGAAGTTAGATCTGCATTTAGAAAAGAGCTGCATTTATACATACATAAACCTGAATAATAAATGCAACAGCTAAAATATTTTTGTTAACTTATTGTTGTGGGTTCCGGGAATGGAATCCTGCACAAATAAATAAACAGCGCCAGTAATTGAGATAGAAAAATAAGTGTATTAAATGTAAGAATACAGACTTGAAGTGAAGGTTAGTAGTCCAGGAATGCGGGTTAGTAGAAAGTATATGTACAAGTCTCTGTAACTGTAACTGTAACTCTGTAACACTCTGTAACACTCTCTCTCTGTAACTCTCTCTCTCTCTCTCTCTCTCTCTCTCTCTCTCTCTCTCTCTCTCTCTCTCTCTCAAAACCCTGTGTACTGTCTCCGTATCTCTCACCCTGACTCAACCCCCGCAGGTATTCTCTCTGTCAGTATAAGTATATTTTGGACGAGTCCATCTTGGGTAAAAGGCTCTCTTAAGCGTGTCCACAAACCTTTCGGCTTGCCCGTTAGATCGTGGATGGTATGGTGCTATTTTAATATGTTTGACTTGATAAGTCGCAGAGAATTCTTGAAAATCGCCCGAGGTGAATTGGGTACCATTATCCGTTACAAGGCAATCTACAAAGCCAAATCTTGCGAATAACTCGTGTAGACAATTAATAGTGTTTTCCGTCGTAGGGTTTTTGTATCTGAAAACTTCTGGCCACTTGCTAAAGCTATCTACCGTTATCAAGTAGTAATATCTATCTATGGGTCCTGCATAGTCCACATGGATTCTAGACCAAGGTCTGTCCACCTTAGACCATGGTTTTTGTATAATAGGTGGTGCCTTTGCTGCCGCTACACAGCCTCTACATTTTTCTACCATTTGAGTAATGTCGTTATCCATATTAGGCCAGTACACAAAACTTCTCATTAACGCTTTCATACGATTTTCCCTGGGTGTCCTAGATGAAAGTCCTTCAGAATTCGTCTTTGTAAAAATTTGGGTATGACCTCTCTTTCATTATAAAGTAATACCTGGTCACAAATTGAAAAACATTCCGCTAGATTTCTTTCTTTTTCTTCTATTGTACTTCGTATGAATTCATCCATTTCAGCTTCTCTTCTGATTTCTAACAAGGTCACTGGTAATTCCCTTACTGTATTGTTTAGAACTTTACTAATTTCGTCTTCGGCTCGCAAAGCCGCTATTACAGAGTCTTCCAGAGGTTCGCATTTCGCAGGTACCAATCTAGATAATCCATCCGCATGACCAATTTTCTTCGACGGTAGGGACTCTGGTTTGAAATTATAATTCAATAATATAGTTCCCCATCTCAGAAGTCTGTTGGCTGTGTAAATTGGTAGTTCTTTTTTCGATCCGAATATAGTGAGAAGAGGTTTATGGTCAGTTGGAAGAGTAAACTCTCTTCCATGTATTTGTGGAAGCGAGTTATGGCGAATATTATGCCTAACGCTTCTTTCTCCATTTGCGAATAATTCCTCTCTGCTGGTGACAACGATCTAGATGCGTGATCTGTAGGTTTCCTTGTGCCATCCTGCATCTTTTGTAATATACAAGCTCCCACTCCGTGTGAGCTTGCGTCACTAGCAATGATAATTTCCAGTTTGGGATCAAAATGCGTCAGTGCTAGATCAGACGTTAATTTCTCTATGATCTCCTTAAAAACTTTCTGACAATCTTCCGTCCAGTTCCATTTGTTATCTTTTTTCAATAATTCATTGAGGGGAGCCCTCAATTTGTGCATGTTTTCAATGAATTCACCGTAATAGTTCGCTAGACCAAGAAAGCTTTGCAACTCTGCGACATTTTTCGGCTCAGGCATATTTTTTATTGCAGATGCCCTATCTGAATCTGGTTTTCTGCCACTTTCATTGATTATATGGCCTAGATACTTGATTTCTTTTAGAAAAAATCGCATTTTTTCTCCTTCACTTTAAAACCAAAATCCTGAATTCTTTTAAAAACTTCTTTAATGTGCGTTGCGTGTTCTTCTACATTATCGCTTTTGATTAAAATGTCGTCTAAGTAAGCAGTAGCAAAGTTCTGTCCCATGAGCATGGTATCCACAGTCTGTTGGAAGATTGACGGTGCTACTTTTATCCCAAATGGCAATCTGTTAAATTTGTAAAGTCTTTTGTGAGTATTGATACATAAAATCTTTGTACTTTCTTCTTCTACTGGAATCTGAAGATAAACTTCCCTTAAATCAATCTTAGGAAATACCTTACCACCGTTAAGCTTGGTAAATATTTCCTCCGGGCTTGGCAATGGGTAGTGATAATCCTTGATAGCCTTGTTTAACCCAGTCGAGAAATCTGCGCAAACAGGGGTTTCTCCGGATTTTTCTTTACGTAGACCACTGGTGCCGCCCATTCACTGGATTCGATTTGTGAAAGGATTCCAGTTTGTACCAATCTATCTAACTGCTTGACAATTTTTTCTATGGTTGCGAAAGGCACGTTTCGCATTTTCTTGAATACTGGCTGAACATTTTCCTTTAGTTCAATTTTACCTGAAACCTTATTACATCGTCCGAAACCGCTCGAGAATACGTCGGGAAATTGACTGTGTAGTTCTTCTTTTAATTTTGTAGCTTCTGACGGATCGCACTCTATTTTCTTACAAAATGAGCTAATGGGTAAATCCCATGCGTCAAATTTTTGCATCCAGTCTGTGCCCACTAAATTTTCTGTGTCTTTCATTACAAATATCTTCAATTTTTTCGTTTCTCCATGGAATTTTACGTTTAGAATTAGTTCTCCTTCAAAATTGACACGCTTCTCTGTAACAGACTTGGCTATTTTCTGTGTATGCATCATGGTCGGTCTATTTAGCTTCCTCCATGTTTGTAAATTAATTATAGTTAGATCCGATCCTGAGTCTAACTGTAATTTTACCTTCTTATTTAAGATCTCGAGTTCCACGTATTTTCTTGTGTTTAGTTTGTCATCGTAGTCCATTCTAGTATGTTTTTTGTTTCTGCATTGAGATGCCTTATGTCCCATTTTTCCACAAGCTAAACAGTTCTTGTATTTAAATCAACAGTCTTTATTCCAGTGGAATCCACCAGATCTGTAGCATGCAGATGGGGGGGCTTATATTTGCTTTTATCTCTGTCATTAATCGCCTTATACCTTGTAATTTTTTCTTAATCATAAAATTTCTGTTTTTCTTTCGGTGTGGGGGGGGGGTGAAAAACGTAACTTTTTGTATGTGTGCTACTATCGATACCTCGATATCCTTAGAGTCTTTTTTTATGCTCAAGTATTTTTGGCAGTCTTCTGACAATTTTTATAGCGTTAATCCAGATTCGTTTTGAAGATTCGTGAGCATTCTTTTTCGCATTTCACTGTCCTTGGCTGAAACTAATCCCTGTATGAAAATAAGACACTTAAAATTGTCCGGAGTCAATTCTGCTAATTTAAAATTATCGCAATGTTTGTTCACGATTGCGGCGAACGTGGAGTAGTCCTTATTTTCGCTTTTTACGAGGTTGAGATATTTCCACCTTTTGTGAAAAAGTGAAGTCTTTGGACTGAAGAGCTCCGTAAGGCATGTAACTGCCTCGTCAAACGTCAAATCGTTTGTCTTTTTCGGTAGAATATAGTCCACAAATTTTATGTACTCCTCTGTTCCCAATTTCCTGAGTAATAAACGTAGCTTCTTAGCTTCCGTCCAATTTTGGCAATTAATGTTGAAAATGTCTTCATGACGTCTGTAGTAGTCCCCGAAATTTTTATCATCTTCTAGAGAGAATTTAAATGTTTCTATTGTGTTCCAAACTGCATGTTAAGAAATAGTCGCTTCTTTTTCGATATTCTTTTGTTGTGCGTTAACCGTTACTTTTAATATTAATTCCTGGAGTTGCATTTGTCTTTCTTCACTTCTTCTTATAAACTCAAGCATTGCTTTGAAAATCTTCCATTTTTTAGGGAGTGACGAAATTTTTCTTTCTATCTCTTATGTACGTTCTTTTATGTTCGTCGTTAATTTGTAGTTCTCAGTGTGAATTCCTTCGTGTATGGGCGCCAAGTTGTTGTGGTCGACGTGACTCTCAAATTTCCGTCGCCAGTTATTGTGTTGGCGAGCAAAAAAACATTTATTTTCGTACGTGTCCATACTCTTCGTCATCAAGTTGTTGTGTTGACGAGAGAGATTTTTTTTCGTGTGGGTCCGAAATCTTTATCGCCAAGTTGTTGTGGATTCCGGGAATGGAATCCTGCACAAATAAATAAACAACGCCAGTAATTGAGATAGAAAAATAAGTGTATTAAATGTAAGAATACAGACTAGAAGTGAAGATTAGTAGTCCAGGAATGCGGGTTAGTAGAAAGTATATGTACATATCTCTCTCTCTCTCTCTCTCTCTCTCTCTCTCTCTCTCTCTCTCTCTCTCTCTCTCTCTCTCTCTCTCTCTCTCTCTCTCTCTCTCTCTCTCTCTCTCTCTCTCTCTCTCTCTCTCTCTCTGTGTGTGTGTGTGTGTGTGTGTGTGTGTGTGTGTGTGAACACCCTGTGTACTGTCTCCGTATCTCTCACCCTGACTCAACGTATCTCAACCCGCAGGTATTCTCTCTGTCAGTATAAGTATACTTTGGACGAGTCCATCTTGGGTAAAAGGGGTCTGCCCCACAACGCTTATGTAAGCTGTCCTTACCACGACTTCATTCAGTCTATCGACCATACCACATTCATCCCATACAAATGCATCTATAGTGACACGTAAGCAAGCTAATTAATTTTCCCTCTGAATATATATATATATATATATATATATATATATTTCACTATGAAATAAAATATATGTATATACATATATATATATATATATATAATAGCTGACCACCCGAGTTATTCGAGGATATCCGTCTAATAGGGCGGCTAGCTAATCCCTAATTGAGAGGCTGTGTCTGGCACATTTGTGTTTGTTCAACACCCTCAGAGCCCACAGTGGTTTATATTGCAACTATGCTGAGTAGGCCTTAGTTACAGATTCTGGGAGAGAGCGTGTTATCTAGTGTGATCAACAATCTGAACAAGGCCTGCATACTCAAACTCTCGGTCATGATGACTTGTGACTTCGTGCTAGTACAGCTATCGACGGTCCGCCAAGTATTCAGACTACCCAGTTTCACTCACAAGGCTTGGGTCATCCCATGGGGTATGGTTTTCAGGCACTTTCCAAAGGTGCTGCACGCCGGGATCGTCCTGACAAATCGACCATGGTGAGATTCGAACCCAGGTCTCATGGTCAGAAAGCAAAAGTTCTAATATATATATATATATATATATATATATATATATATATATATATATATATATATATATATATATATATATATATATATATATATATACACGAGTGATTATTGATTTAAGTAAAAGTGCAATCAAGCAATCTCCCTAATATATACACACACACATATGTATTAGAGAGATTGGTTGATTGCACTTTTATATAATATATATTATTAATTAATTAATTGCATATTTATTAAATAATCACTCGCCTATCAATGACCACGACAACGTCAGTAGATGAAGAATTGACATTTCCTTCAGATATGAATGTATATTCGTTGGCAAACATGTTATTGATTAGCGATTTTAATGCTATGTCCCATCAGGACGTAGATAATCATGACTCTTCACAGCTCTCTTCTCTTTATTATCTTGAACTGAAATAGTGTAGTGTTTTTTTTCCCTCGCGATTTACAATTCAGAGTTTTCCTTCTCTCAGACTCTCTGACATTCATGGCTAAAAGCACACTCAACCCTACTTAAAACAGACTGTATTCTCTAGCCTTAGCTAGGAAGTGAACGGATGAATTGATGCCTTTTCCAAATATATTTATATTAAAACGAACCTAATAGACTATCCCAGAATTTGAACTTAGCTCGACGGACTCGCTTTCCGCATTGGTCTCCGTTACACTACCCGTTCATCTCATAATGTATAAAATAAAATACGATTAGCCATTACCTGTATTTTATTTTTCAATCAGGGTGCGAACCGATTGCATACCAAAAGTTATGCATATTTTCTTTCATATCTGCTTTTTGCATGTTAACATTGCGAAACGTGTCCATAAAGGGGCACTCATACATATCAACCCCGACTTCTGTTCTTTAAAAAAATCCTTCAGTTCATGGAAGAGTGCGGAATTTAAACCCTCGACTTTGTCAATCTCAAGCGCGCGTATTGCCCAAATGCAGGAATGGCCTGGAAAATATGTGCGTATGGTTGTGTAAATGTGTCTGAATTGTATGTGACAAGAAACAATAAAGTACGCTCTTTTTTTAGGCAGTGAAATAAGAAATATGTTAGTGCCAAGAACCAAGCCTTAATATACATACACCTTTTAACCTCCTCTTTTCCGCCTCGTCACTCCTCCTCCCTTGCCGTCGCCGTCTTCGTAAAATCCCCGTCCTCTTCATCGTCAGGTCATTTGTTCAAAAAACGTGCCCCACATTCCAGGTAGACGAAGCAGTCACCATGACTACCCTGGAGGGGTAGGGAAAAAAAAAGAAAAGGTGTCTGTAATGGATTGGTTGAAGGTAATGGTGTACACCGGAAGGTGCCGAGCATTTGTGCTGGTTGGGGTAAGGGACGTAGGTCGGGCTTGAATTCGTGAGGTGAAGCGCGTCATTTTTTTTTTTTTTTTCGTTGTTGAAGGATTGTCCTGAAATGCCCGTAAGATTTCGGGACCAAAAGTACCAAGCTCAGGGAGACATGAGATGAAACAGAATATTAGTTTTCTGTGTAAAATTCAATTCCGATTTATACATAAACACACCCTCGCTGCTAAGGACGCGAAGAAATGAAATTAAAAAATATTATATATTTTTATTTTAATTTGCTTAGATATAAGAAAAAAGTATTAAAAATGTTTTTTTTATTGTTTTAAGTTATTAATCATAGAAGTGTTGATAAAGAAAGTAATAAATTCGTTGGAAACAAAATACGAACGTCTTCACACATCCATTGAATGAATTTGGTGAGACACATACCTTTTTCTCTAGCTATTAAGAAATAAAATTGCGCTGTGTTTTTATTTCGCGAGAGTTGAAGAAGTGTGCTAAAGTCGATTAAAGTGTAAAGTTTCCACTCTGATACATTTTTTTCATTCTATTCAAGGGATTTGCTTCTGCTCAGATTTCTATTCAGCAAGACAAGTGTTGATAATCTCATAAAAAGCTAATGAAAGTTTACACATTTTTTTTCTCAATAAAACGTTATTATATTTGGATTATATGGATTATTGGAAAGACGGACGAGCGCGTGTATGTGTGTGTGGATACGGTTTAATTTAGGTGCAGCCAATGCCAAAATTTAAATCATCGATCAGATGAACGTTAAAATCCATTTGTTCTTGACGGAAGAAAGATGGCCGAAAACCTGGCTTGATTTAAAGTATCTTGAATTTTGTCCATAATTTTAAATTCACCCTTTCGATGAAAGCTATGCATTTGACAGAGAAAAGCATGAGAAAACAAAGGATAAAAAGTGAAGATGCTAAAAAGAACTTGTAAGAGATAATTTATGATCTGTTATTTTTTAAGTACAGTGTAACCCGGATATAAGAGAGTTGTCGGGACCGGAGAAGAAGTCTCTTATATCCGGGTTTCTCTTATATCTGGGTTTGGTCTATTTTGTTTAGGTAAGTATGGCTCTAATTTGGGGCCAGAGAAAATCTCACTTATATCCGGGTTTCTCTTATATCCGGGTCTCTTATATCCGGGTTACACTGTAGTAGATTACGTCTGAACCGAATTATTGTTTTAAAATGCAGATTAGTAATATTGCATGTTAAGTTATTAGAGTGACCCGTACAAGTATATCTTACTTTTTATTCTCTTCGTTTCTTTTCAATCAATTACAGTCTTTCGTATTTGAGATTTTATCACGCAACATGCTACCTGTAGAGCTGTTATTAACTTATGATATTATTTTATGAGTGGTAACAATGTATGCTCTACAACTTCTAAGTGTGATATGAATTGTCTTGCCAATGGTCACAAATTTCCTCACTTTCTGAATTTGCCCATTTGGGAGTAGGGCAAGCTTACCAATTTCCATACGGAATAATTACCCACGGGCAAAGTAATATTTAATTTCTTTGACCCACGGAAAGAATACGTATTTTGTCAACATTTACTCGAACTTCAGTTATAAAACTTTTAATTTAATTTATTAATAAATGTAGAATACTGAATGGCATATAATCAAGATTTAGAAAATTAGAATGAGTTAAAGAAATATCCCCGATAGTTCACAGGTTATTAAAATATTAGAAGTTTTACTCATCCTTGGGATAAAATCTTATTAAAAATCATCTTTCAGTAACTGCATTTCCTTCTATTTGAACACCCACTTTTCGACAATGTCAACAACAAAAAAGAATTTTTTCAACACAAACTCAGAAGCAAAACTCCCTGGGAAATTACATAGAACAATAAAACAATTAAATTTATCAAGTTTTTAGTTTGGCCCTGCGCTTTACGAATATAGGCAGCAATTATAAATACACCGTAAAAATGATTGATCTTTTTTAATTCGGTGTTTCGTGCCCAAAACATTGTAGTGTACAAGAACTGCCGATATACTCCATATTCCATGCTTAATACTCAGATGGGTTGAATTTTGTAAGTAAATCTCGTTTCTTGGTGTTAAACAATCATAAAAAATAATTGTGAATTTTATGCTCTTCGATGTGATGCTAATGCTAATTGCTTTAGAAGAAAAAAGGTTCTTCCTTGGGGTAAGACTTGGCAATGGTGATACTCCAAGATCTGTATGGTAGTTGCAGATCCTTCTTCAAGAAAATATAAGCAGAGATTTCGGTTTAAAACAGAAACATTTCGAGGAATCTCGATGTTTATGATCAGCCATAAGCACAGAAAAGAAATGGTAATCAACTCGATATAAGAAGCATCGAAATCTGTTCATATCTTGTGTAGTAACTCTCCTATAGGCGAACTAAGCCTAAATCATGTTTGCATAAAAGCAACAAAGATACCAGTTGGCAGAGATGATTTTTTAAGAGAACACTGAACTACTGAATGTAACTCCAACAGAGGGAAATTCCTTAAATCTTAACGGACCTTTTTTGGTATAATCTACGAACAGAAACACGAGCTGTTTGCTCGGAGGCTTGGTGGTCGAAGAATTATGGCTTTAGTGAGTGAAGAAATATGTGAGCTACTCTCTCTAATTAACGGAACTTTGACAGCTAGAGATGCGAGAAGACACTTGATTCCAAGGCTACTACTGAATACAGGACAATGACAACTTATTTCATACATATCAATTTTCATTTATTATATCGTAGCCTGCATTGTCTCCAGATCTCAATACTATAGAAAATGTTTGAGGAATTATGGTCTACACTGGCAACATCTAATAGCTGAAACAGGTTATCATAAAATCCACTTTCTCTAAATTAGCAAACTCGGTGACAGATCTTGCCATTAAGTAAAATGTGCTGCCCTAAATAATTTTTAGTGAATAAAAAATATTGATTTTAGCACTGAAGTTATCCATGTAAAAATTATACTTAGAAAAAAGAATAAAGATTAAAATGTACAAACAGGCAGAAAATACTTAAAAGTAACTGGCGAACATTCTATAAAAATCTGGACTTCCCATTAAACAAATTCTAATAAAAAGTTGTTTTTTAAATCAGCATTATTTTATTATAATTTCGCAGTGGTGTTTATTTAAAAATTCTGCCATTAATACATGTGAATAAATATATTGCTGTCCAAAGTGCTTGATTTCATCAACAACAGAGAAATTAATGATTACTCCAGCGAATCTAAAAAAAAAAAAATAATAATAGTCCACGATTTGGGGGTTAAAATACCATGAAAAAGCAAGTTTAATAAAGAAATGTTGCCCTGTCATCAGCAGGCAAAACAAAGAAGTGGCAGCGATAATACAGTGTGGATTGTTGAATGTATGTCACATCAAAAGAACCGCCATTGACATAGTGATGAATATTTCCATCGAGTGGTTGTCAAAAGAGACCTTCTTTTTTGAGCGTTATGTTTATTTAATTTATTTATTCTGCAATTCTATAGTAATCAAAATAGACTTTTAAGAAGTCAAGTGAATCTACTTTTACTAATTGTCTTAATCTTACCAAATTTTATTTCGGTATTGCTCATCAGCAAATGAGATAGCTTATTATAAAAAAAAAACGAATTAATGATTTTATTGGCATTCATACACGTCAAATCATATATATATATATATATATATGAGATAATGATATATATTTTTTATATATCAAGAACAGCATTGAGGAAACGGTAAGACAAAATGGAAAATGTTTATTTGTGGCGCGTTTCATCTGCTAGGCTTTTATCGGACTAGGTTAGTTGACGTTGTCGTGACTATACGTGCGCTTGAACGAGAGGCACTGATAGTTTTGAATTTAAAAAAAAATAATTTCTGTCAATCTAGCCAAATTCATGTATATTTTTTTCTTTTCATCTTTGTTTTTAAATATCCCACATTGTGATAACAGAAATTCTATCAAGAATGGTGATACATTGTAAGAACCTGAAATAAATTTATTTGGGCTGAATTAGCGATTGAAGTATTTCTAGACATTTTGGACTTAGTGAATTATTTTCTCTTTTAATTACAGTAGCATTTTTTTTATGTCAAAATTGTGGTCAGTTTAGTTACGGTGAACAGCCAATGCGTTTTGCGTGTTGTTTTTAAGATGTCTTTTTGTGTTCATATAGTTTTGGTTTTTGAGGTTTCTCCAATATATTCTTTCTTACAATCCTTGCAGTTGATGGTATAAATTCCTCCTTCACGTTTGGCTTGTTGTTTTGTTTTGTAATGATTAAGTCTTTGATTATTTTAGATGTAGTTGTGACAAATGTTATGTAGAGTTTAGATAAATTCTTTTCGGTTGTAGTTCTGATTGAGTTCGTGGGTAGAATAATATTTTTTTTTTTTCGTTGGATTTGTCAGGAAGGACATATTTTCTATTTTGGAATATTTTATGAGCCTTTTGTTTCGCATTGAATATGAAATAGTTGGGGTCTTAAATATAATTTCAATATATTTCTACTCTTCGTGTAAATATTGAAGGCTAGAAACTCTGAGTGCTCTTAAATAGAATCCAATGATCATTCCGGATTTTATTTTGTTGTTATGATGGGAATAGAAGTTTATTAGGTCATTTTTATTGGTTGATTTTCAGTGGACACTAAAATCTGATGGAAAGCAACTCCACAATAAGTACGTTGCAACAAAGCCGGAAATGACTCAAATATGCCAAACTAGTATTATTTGTACTCTACGTGTTGACGCTACATTTGAAGTTATCGGAGTCGGAAACTGATGACCTCAAGAAGGTCGTTAATGAAAATAAGGAACAGAGTAGGGCCCCAAAATAGAACCCCATAGGATGTCCGCAAAAATGCAATAAGATATAGAAGAGTGGCCGTTCAAGACAAATTTAATTATGCGATTTGAATCAAATCAAAGAAATAGCTAGAGACACCATAACCCTTCAACTTGTGAAAAAAAACAGCATGCCAAACCATGAAAACACTTCCAGTTTCTATCCTCCAGTAGATCGATTGTTGACGTATGGCTTGTTTTGGGGTTTTTTTTTTTAGTCGGTATCACCCTATGCAAGACAATAAAGCCACTAAGACACAAGGGGTTACAGGGTGTGGAAGAATTACTAACAGAAACATTAATAATGAGCGGGAAGAGGAAAGTGTAATTAGGAGGGTAAAACAGTAGATAGCGATTAACATTGCATTTAAGTTTTTACAGATTAAAGTTGGCTGGAAGTCATGAAGCCGGAAGGATGTTCCACAAGTGTGAGAAAAGTAACAGCATATAATTTACGATTACACCTAGCCAGCTGAACTGTAAAATGATGAGATCTCGGCGCCAGTCTAGTACTGTGCTTAAATTCAAAAAGTTTAGGTACCATAGCGAAGAGCTCATCCGAACAATTACGATGAAAGTATTTATCGAAAAGACGCAGAGAGGCAACCGTACGGCCGTGGGAAAGTGATTGAAGCTGAGCCACCAGATCAGGACTAATAATATTGCTGATTCTTCTTTGGATCTTATCAAGGAGCTCAAGGTAAATAGCAGGGGGAACCGGACCATCTGTGGCAGCAATATTCTAAGCCTAGGTGAATGGTAGACTTATAGATATGTAAGATAGATTCTAGAAAGAAAATTTGTCTCGCACGACCCAGTGAACCAACTTTTTTAGCAGCTGACCCAGCAATGGAGTCAATATAGTTTTTCCACTTCATGTCGGCTGAGAATGGAAATTTGACTTACTTGTAATGCAGAAACTCGTAAAGACACGACACAGAAACTGCAAAATCTGTACAAGCATTATATTCTTGTTCGATTAATTCACGCACACATACACACACACACACACACACACACACACACACACACACACACACCTACAACTCCCGATTCTGTTAAGATATCTTTTCAAAAAATGGAAATATATTGTTAAATTATTTGTCAGTTCATAATGTTGATGCTCTGTTTGATAATGTTGATTTGCTTTTATGGGAAAATTTGCAACTAAATATAAACTGGGATAATTTTCAGCGGTAGAACAAAAACAATAGTAAGGATAGTGGCTGGTGCCGTAACACAAACCAAGAATGCTACAACAAATTGTAACACAAACCACTGCATTCTTCATTGCCTTGCATTAGCACAAAAAGATTTCAGTTTTAGCAAAATCAGCTTCAGACGAATCAATGCCTGTTATAGATTTTATTAAATCTCGACTATTGCAATCGCTTTATTCAAGTCTTACATGAAGATATGTTTTAGCGATTACAACTCTATATTTCTATATGCACAAGTTATCTCGCGATAGCTATCAAATTTCTTGTTAGAAATATTTGAATTGAATAAACAACTTGGCATCGATCATAAATTTTTGATTATCCGACAATTAACAAATACGAGATGTATTGCATACATAACCGGCATTTTTTGCCAATGGAAATGAAACCTATTTATGCCTTCAAGGAAAAGAAATTGATATTTTTCAAGTCAAAGATAAAATGGTATCATTATCACTTAAATTGCAATACTATGTTTTGGCTGTGGAACAAAATACTTCTAGTCTGTTTTTCGATTCTTATTGACTTGCTTAAAAAATCTTATACTTAGATATAGCGCCTTAAATCAACAGTGATCTTGAAAAATTTCTTTTGCAATTGATTAAAATCTGAGGTTTTTCCAAATTTGAAGAACAAAAATTACGTACAAGATCCACTCAAAGTTAATCATGATTTTAATCAGTGCACTATGAAAATTTAACTCAAATTAGTTCACATACACATTTAAAGGTTAACTTTGAAAGAATTCCCACAGTGATATTCAGGCGCGATATATTTGACGAATATCCAGATTTATGAAAATGGGCATTTTAATTCTATCACCGTTTGCATATTTTTCAGACTGTTAGTATGAAGACTAAACATCGCAATGGACTAAATGCTACACCAGAAATGTAAAATCAGTTATCTCAGAAGATACTGGAGGCCAAACCGCTGCAGCGATCTTCACTGAATCAAATTTGAGTCCTTTCTCTTTTCTTGACACAACACCCGTTTAAATGTTCCACTAAATCTTATGTTTACCTTTTGTTTATAATCATTTATTTAACACAAGTTGCTGAAATTTATATCGCATCATTTGTGACTCACGAAGAATTAACAATTTGTCATTTTGTATGAGTGGTTATGTTATGGAATTTTAATTTTGCCCAGATTTCGCTTATTTTTAAACGCTTTAAATGTTACAATGGAAAGTGAGTTTATAAGAATACTGTAGACGTATTTTCTATGCTAATTATTATTCTTCATGAAATATCCTTAAGTCATACAGTGTTGCTAAAACTAAATCAGTCTTAGAAGAACGTTTACAGATCCGGGCCCGCATCATTGAATAACGTTTGATTTTTCACTGTTGTAGCTTTTTTTTTGGCTAAGCTATTTACTGTAGGTTAATACTTAGAAAAGCCAGCAGCAGGAGGAACTGCAGAATATTAATTTTCATGGAGTATCTTTTTTTAGTGTAAACTCAAGCATAAAAATACACCTATAACTGGTTTTGAACGCTAACTGATTGTGTCAAAAGCAAATTCTGTCTTATGTGTGCATGAAAGTAGGCATTCGGAAATTTTCCACGCGTTAAAGCATTCTGGCGAGAAAAATGCTGAGGGGATCAAATAAAAAGGCTGAAGGAATATAAACTTTTCTAACATTTTGACTATTACAGGATGTACCAGGTGACCCCTGTATTTTAGACGACCGGAAGACGTTGTCAAAATATTTGATACATATGTGAATATTGTTGGAAGGAAAAAATACTAATTGACAGGCAGACGCTTTGTAGGAGATATTCGTGAATTTAATACAATGGCGTCATGGTCAATGACGTACGCAAATATGAAGAGAGAGAAAAACGTGAGCGATTAGCGATGGGCTGGCCAGAAGAAGGGGACAAAAAGGACAGAAAAAAAATGGATCTATGAAAAGAGGAAAAGTGACAAAAAAGGAGAAATGAAAAGATGTTCGGCGTTTAAAAATCGAGAGAAGAAAATAGAAAACAATTTGAAAATATTGAGAGAAAGATTAAAGCGAGAGAGAAATTCACACTGCGAGAAAAGGGAAAAAGTTAATATTGTCAAAAATAGTGAAGAAGAAACATCGTAGAAAACAGAGAGAAAAACGGTCAGAGAGAAGGCGGTAGTAAAAATATAGTTAAAAAGAAATTTTTAAATAATGAAAAACTATGATTATCATCGAGATGAATACTAAAAGAGACTTGAAATATGAGAAAGAAAGAGAAACAGACAAGATAAGGTAAAAAGTTCAATCGTGTAGCGTTAATGTGTAACACACGACGCACACGTGCGTCAAGCATTTGGATATATGACAGAGGGATAGAAGAATGCACAAGATTTGTGACGATCCCACAGCTATTTATTTATTTTTAAACATACCAAAGATGACGTTGATTGATTTCACGTACAGTAAACGTCAAGTCATTAAAAGCGTATTTCGGAGAACATTCTCATTCTTTATTTGTCTCCTGTTGACATACAAGCATCTAATGCAAAATACTCTGCTATCCGAAGTAAAGTTCCAACAGTTTCCTGGTCCGTGGGCGGGGGGGATAATTAACCAATTCTTAAAGATCAACAATTTGCTCAGCGGTCAGAAATTAAGTGATCTTAACGAGGCGCATTATGGCAGGCATGAAACAGTGTAAGTTGATAAGATTTCAAAGTAACTAAACTATTCTTATGCTTACCTTTATGTTACCCATTTACAAATAACTGTAGAAATATTTTACATTTTTTTCATAAGAAATTTGCTTTTATGACAAAAATTCCATATGGCAGACTTTGCAAAAAAAAAAGAACTATTTCATTTTAGAATACAAGAGTATCAGATTGACAAACGGGTCAGTATAACTGACCTTTTTTTCTTTAATAAAATCTTCTCTTTTATTACATATACATAATCGAATTAAATGTTAAAAACATTCATATAAAAGAACTGTGGTTGAGCTGTAATTGTTTATAGGAGACAGGGATATAAAAGAGAAAAAAGTTGATCTTATATAAAAGGGGATTTAAAAGTTCCTTTGGAAAGGCTAATAATTTTTTTCCATTAATCTCCACAAAGTTTGGCCCCCTTCTGCTCGATCTTTTAACTTGTTTTGTGATCACAATGAATTCCATTGAGGCAGGGTTTTTTTTTAAATTTGAATCAAGTAAGTAATCCCATGGTCCCAGGCCTGGGGAAAGGATAGGTGATATACTTCTTCAAACCCACAATTTTACCATCACTGTCGGTTGTGTGCGAGTTAGAACTCTGAGACTGATTCGGAGTAAATTCTCCACAAACATTAGAAATGGCTCGAATAATTTAGTTGTTTTTAAGCAGGATCTGGAACTTATCTCATTTAGTAGAATATGTATTTCATTGTCCATGTTTCCCAATTATCCTTCATCTGATTCGGATCTAATTTTAAGGAATCAGCTATACTAGCGCCCAACAATAAACACTTTATCTCCGTCCATACATAGATACATTACCACCGTGATTCTGATATATTCGTATCGTGAGACGCGAAGTTGATAGCAACTCGGAAAATAGAATCAGTTGACATTCTGATTATAATCCTTTTCATAACTGGAAAAATCAAAAACTAATTTATTCTATGTGCCTTAAATCCGACATCAGTCATACTAAACTTTTTTTTCAGCAGTGTAGTGATGTATTTATATGATGTATTTACAAACGAAACGATTCAGTGACACGTGATACACTGAATTCTTTAATTTTCTTAGTACCCAAACCTGTATAAATAATTAAAAGCATTTGGTAGAGTTTTTCAGATGTAGTTTTGATACTTAGGTACTTTAAATCTCGTTTCTGGCATTTGCACGGATATTTTCTCTAACGAAAGCATATTTGAAACATTAAAAAAATGTATCGCGTTGGCAGGTTGATTGGGTTTAAAACCTATTAAAAAAACTCAAAAGCTTTTAATAGTAATTTGCAATGTTGCATGATTCTAGACAAATTTCTACGCCTAGTAGATCTAACATAAACAGAACTTTAAATAGCATTTGCGCGGCTGTTATCTCTAAATCGTTTTTCGATAGTCTATAATATAGATACCTCCAAAAACAAAAAAATTAATAATGATACCTAAGGTATAAAATTAATTTTTAAAAAAATGAAATCTTTCTTGAAGCTTTTATCTTAGTTTTCATTTTATGTTCATAAATTTAATATTTCCAATAAGCAAGATACTTTGCTGTATTTCAAAAACTAATTTAAATTGACTGGGTGGAGTTTTTTATGTGTTTTTCAAAATAGTTCATTAGCGCCCTTTTTTAGTTGTCTTTCATCACAATCTAATTCTCTTGATTAAAAATAATTTATACTTTTCTGAATACTAGCTTATCACAGAAAACCAGACTAGCTGGTTATTTAAGGCTTGGTGAAAGATTGATATTTAATGTTTTTCTATTGGGACTTTAGTCGTTAAAAAAGTAATTGAATTAGCGTGACTGCCACTTATATATAATTTTTAAGTACTCAGAAATCTTAACTGTTTAAGAAAATATTCTCCGTAATCTAATGTTTTCTTGAATTTTACATATTTTGGGCTATAAATTTCTATAGTTATCGCTCTTATTTTCTGGTATATGATCGACCGTATATAGAAAATCGGCACGTTTATACACATAAAAATAATTCAAAATCCTTTTAAAAATATTAGTCTGTGGTGATTTGTACTAAGCTTTTCAATTTATGGTTAGTAAATATAGTTTTTACTTAATAATAATATAATCTAAAAGGAACAAATTAAGAAAATATTTAAAACTTAATAAGTTATTCTAATTAAAATTGAAAAAATAAAGACAAATCTTGTAAAAATTCATTATTCATCGTAAAAGAATTTTCTTATGGCAATAGTGTACTTAATATATATTATTTATAAAAAAATCAATTAAAAGCTTTTCTAATTAAATTATGCTTGATTATATTTTTTTATTTTACAATTCAGAGCCGATTTTCGGTAAATGAGTAAAAAAATGATTATTTACATTCTTCAAGGAGTCCTGATTTTAATTAATATACAAAACTAATACAAAATTTAATTTCTGGAATTTTCATTAATTAGCGGGGGTAACAGATGTAAAAAAAAATTCTACCAAGATTTTCTAAAAAGAAATATTCTAAAATAATTTCATTCATTTTTTAATAAATCCTAAAAGTTTCATGAAAACCCGACAATTAATTGATTTTTGCGAGAATTTCCAAATCAGTGCAATGCTAAAATTTCCTATACTAATCGTTGCTGCCCCTTATTGGCGTAAGAAAAACGAGATTTTTAACCAAAATTTCTAACGTGTGAGAAAGGATCAAAAACTTAAAATTAAAAAATACTTTCGTCATTCCTATTAATAATAACAAACATTTTGACGATAAAACTTTGTTATCAATTTTAAGGCTTTTTTGTCATGCTATGCTCTTTTTTTCAGTGAATTATTAGCGGTACCTACTATAGTAATACGCGTCTACAGAGGGTCGAGTTTTTTTTCTTAACGCAAGACAAACTATTTCAAAGTAGGAACAATATCGACACAACATTCTTCAAAGGTAATTTGCTAAACAATTGCCATTTTCTAAGAATAATTATCTAGTTAGAAACATTTATCTCAGGAAAGTTGTTTGGAAGAGCGTGAAGTAAACGTTTCTTTTTTTTTCAACTTTCTATGACATTTTCACAACGTTTATTATATCTGTCTATATCTCTGAAATGAGGTATTATGATTATTTACATTATTCGAACTGTTATCCTCATCTTCATTGCCATATTTACAACGCTTCAGCCGTTGCATTATCCGGGCTTCTTCAGGTGATTGGAATTTCGAACGGAACCCTTAATTTCGTCCACTGGTGGAAATTTCAATCACCTGAAGAACGCCGGAGCGTACAACGACCGAAACTTTGTGAATGTGGCAATGAAGACGAAGATAACAGTCCAAATAATGTAAATAATGTACGTAATGTTCATTGTAGTTTATATTTAGGAATAATAATCAAAAATTATAATCAGCAGGATCTATTTGATAGGTTTCGTGATTAAACAAATAATTGAATTTAGCTATTCGTCGAGAATTCTATTATCTTTAAACTTAAATTTAGTTCAAATTATATATATATATATATATATATATATATACATACATATATATATATATATATATATATATATATATATATATATATATATATATATATATATATGCTATTCATAAGGAACGGAAGAAATTAAAAAAGCCTGAAATTCGAACTATTTGAAAAAGTGAAGACCTTATTTTTCTTGTAAGATTATATGAAATTCTGGTTGAATTCAAGTACATAAATATTCCTTTCTCTTGACAGTATTTCTACAAATTAACATTCGATGTAAAAGAAGTAAATTTCGTTTGCTTTTTGCTAC
Source organism: Acanthosepion esculentum (assembly GCA_964036315.1). Taxonomy (NCBI): domain Eukaryota; kingdom Metazoa; phylum Mollusca; class Cephalopoda; order Sepiida; family Sepiidae; genus Acanthosepion; species Acanthosepion esculentum. Next base: position 61,644,187 of record OZ038479.1, on the reverse strand, counting down.
AATCTTTTTCTTTCTGTTTACTTCTTTTTTTTCCATTTGCTTCATTCACTTTTTTTTCTTTACGTTTGCATCATTCTTTCTTTTTCTTGGCCCAATTTTAGCTTCGTAATCTTGCTTACTCACTTCTTGATGTTTGGTTTATTTTATTCTATTTACAACGAATCTATTTCTTTTTAATATTTCCTATAAGACGTTTCGCCTAATTTTCAATATGAGATGTGAAGCTGATGGGGACGGTGTCCAAAAGTTGTGCCTACATAAACTTACGCATGCAAGTTAGTTAAGCGCCTGCTCTCTCTCTCTCTCTCTCACACACACATACATATATATATATATATATATATATATATATATATATATATACACGTGTTTATATTGTGAGCACATTTTTATATATGAGAGAGTACATTTCTCTCCATATTTGTAAGCATTAAAACCTTTCCTCTACCAATCTATCCATTTCGTTTTTTCGGCTTGAGATGTGATCGAATCGGACAACATTTTCCTGCCATCCCTGATCGTCAAAGGTTTGTTGTGTTAGCTTTGTTAGTATTAGTCTCTGAGCGCATTCTTCTTTTAGCTTTTGTTTGTGATTACATTTTATTACTTTCTGACGATGAGGCTAATACGGAAGTGTCAGCCGAAAGCAATGGAAGATTCGCTACGGACGATTCCGTGTCAACCTCAATTAATGATGATGAGGTGGAAGCGTTAAGTTAATTGGCTGCCTGCGGTGAAATGATTAATAACATTTCAACGAAGAGGATATAAAAACAAAAATATATATAGAGCGATAAGTGTAGTTATATATATATATATATATATATATATATATATATATATATATATATATATATATATATATATAATGTATGTGTGTTTTAATTAAAGTATATATGCTGTTTTTCGTTTGTTTGTTTATATAGACCAAATGATGTACATTAAACTACAGTATAGCAACATAACTTTTATATTCAGTGAAAAAAACTTTTAATTTGCTTTATTTACTATTATTGTGTTAGTCTGGAATCGAACTCACATTTTCTCCAGTTATGTCCGACATTATTTATGTCCTGGGTATGACGATAAACTACATCCGCGTCCTGGGTAAGACGATAAACCACATCCAACAGTAAGGCGAGGAGCGTGGAACCACCTCTTAATTGCTGGTGTTCCCAGGTCCACCTTGACCCGTGGTGGTAGCACCTGTTAGGGCTCCAGCTATGGACAAATAGTTAACCCCCAAACTGAGGTCAAAACACTATGAAAGTGTAAAAATAGGTTTTAATACCATAACTATTATTACCAGCAATAATTTTTTGAAGAAAAATTATCAAAATACTTTTTTGAAAAAAAAAATCTTTTTTCAGCAATAAAAATCTTGTCGGCATTAAATAATCCATTGTGGTTGATATGCTGTAAATTAAACCAAAGCAAACCAATCAAACCTCTGCAAAATCTTTTATTTATAACATTGCTATACTAATGTTTATTTTCTGACCCAAATGAACATTAATCGTAAGAAAGCCGAAGAAAGGAATAATATAAGATGCATAGAAGGAAAAGAGAAATTTCGTTGAAATATTATTTAATCGCAAAAGGCAGACCCAAAATTATGCTGACAAGGTCTTACAGAACGAAAATACATGAAGCGATTTGAGTATTCTCCTTCACATTAAAAAGTTTTTCACTTCCTTGAAAATAAACTTAAACAAGATTAATACATTTTAACAAAGAGTTGCAGTTGCAATCTTTGTTATTTCTTCTCAGAATAGTAGACAGTCGCTATGGCTAAGATCAAAGAATTTAGTGTGGACTTCAGATTGAAGCAAATTGTAGCCTGAGTTTCTTGTTTTTATCTTACAGGACTGACATCCAGCCTGGTCTACTGATGCTGTAGTGCGTCTACTTCTGAACGTTTGCAAAGCTCTGCTTCTGTAAAAGAAACGTTTCTGTTAAAACTGCTTGAGCATGTTGAAACATGTTATATATATAGCCTTGAACAAAACGGACGTCATACCTTGTTCAATTTTAAATTATATAATTAAAATTTGTCTTTTAGTCGAGTTCAACCTTTCTCTCCTCATTTACTTCACTAAGAGTCCTTGTATTCCTTTATATTTAATAGTGCCAACGAATATCTTTGAAAAAGTGTTGGCCGAAAGGTTACCTTAGGTATGACGTTCGTTTTGTTCAACGCTATATATCGGTTCTTTGGGTACAAATCTCTGTTTTTATATATATATATATATATATATATATATATATATATATATATATATATATATATATATAAAGAAAGGACAGTAAGATATATAATCCGGTGTCCTTATTGATATTTTTATTTTTACAAAATAGTGCTCAATGTAAATTTACAGAGCATTAATATTATAAATTAACTGATTTAAAATATGTTTTTGCGCTAAACAGTAATAACCATGTTTCAAAAATGGAAGCTAAAAACTTGGAATTTAATTTTTTAATTAAATTAAAAACAATAGTTCCATTTTTTCAACCAAATGTACATTAATGAAGTTTGATATTGAAAATTATTATCAATTAATATCTAAAGAACTGTTCATGAATGCGTTGGACTCTGCCCAGTACACGGATATTACAGAAGAAGAAAAGGACATTATTATAAATGCGAAAAAATCGGTACTGATACATAAAAGTGAGCAATGGATAAAAAAATTCATATGACCACTTTAACATCACAATGGGATCACTAGACTCAGCTAGGTCTTCTGATCTCATAGGTCTTTTTATATTATACAATCTTACAGTGCACCGTGATATTAATATAACTGACATTGCTTTATACAGAGATGATGAACTTATGGTTATTAGAAACTCTACTAACTTTAAAATAGATAAAATTAGAAAGGTATTATATAAAGAATTTAAAAGCATGAACTTAAAAATTACGGTTAGCACTAAATTTTTTAAAAAGTTAACTTCCTTGATATAACATTACATTTAAAGAAAAATACATACACACCTTAAAAAAACCAATACCAATCCTTTATATATACACCTTAAATCAAATCACACACCATCTATAATTAAGCATATACCTTTATTTATCCGAAAAAGAATAAGTACAAATTCAGCAAATGACAGGATTTTCGATGAACATATTAATTTCTATAATAAAGCTCTAAAAGATAGTGGCTACAAAAACCCAAAACTAACTTGTATAAAAAATGAAAATGGAAAGCATAGAAAAAACAGATGTAGAAAAATAATTTGGTATACGCTCCCATACAACCAAATGGTAAAGAAAAATTTAGGACAAAAATTCCTCGCATTAATAGTCAAGCACTTTCCTAGTGAAAGTAAACTAAGTACTATTTTTAATAAAAATACACTAAAATTAAGTTACAGCTGTACTGAAAACTTAGAAAAAATTATGAAGAAATATAATACTAATATCTTAAATAAACATTTATACCAGAACCAAAATATTTTAGACAATAGAAAAATAAAAATAAAAACAGATGAAGATAAACAAAAATTATGTAACTGTAGAAACCCACACAACTCTCCTCTACAAAATAAATGTCGCACGGAATCATTAATATACCAATGCAAAATCCTGAAAAGATAAAAATCCATATAGGTTGCACAAGCCATGAGTTCAAAAAACGTTTCAACCAACATCAAAGTTCATTTAGGATAAATAAATATAGAAATCAAACATCTCTCTCAAAGTACTTCTGGCACCTAAAATAATCAAATAAAATACCTTCTGTAAAATGGAAGTTAATAAGAAAAGCTAGAATATGTAGTTCATTAAATGACCCATGTCCTTTGTGCATACATGAAAAACTTTATATTACTAAGTTTATAAAAAATATAAAATTACTGAATCAGAGAAACGAAATAGCTATTGTTTGCCGTTATTGTCAAAAATTCTCCTTAAATAATATTTAAAAATAAAATTAAAAAATGTGACCTGGTAGTATACATACTTATATTTGATATGAAAAAAAAATTTTATTTGTTTTTAAAAAGAAATATAGTCTATTAAAATTAAGAGTGAAAATATTTTAAAATTGTAGTTAAATGAATCGTATTCTAACCTAAACATCTTTTAAAATAGTAGTTAAATAAAACGTATTCTAACCTAAACATCTCTTTCAAAGTATTTCTGTCACTTAAAAGAATCCAATAAAACACCTACAGTAAAATGGAAATTAATAAGAAAAGCTAGAATATATAGGCCATTAAATGACCCATGTCCTTTGTACATACATGAGAAACTATATATTACTAAGTTTATAAAAAATAAAAATAAAAATGTACTGAATCTGAGAAAAGAATTAGCTATGTTTTGCCGTCATTGTCAAAAATCTTCCTTAAATAATATTTAAAAATAAAATTTAAAAAAAAAATGTGACCTGGTAATATACATACTTATATTTGATATGAAAAAATAATTTTATATACTGTAAGTAATTCTACTACATTTACTTGTTTTAAAAGGAAATATAGTCTATTAAAAATTAAAAGTGAAAATATTTTAAAATTGTAGTTAAATAAAACGTATTCTAACCTAAACATCCCCAACAAATAAAGATTTGAATTTTTTGCCGTTAACAATAGAATTAAAAAAAAACCCCAGACGACATGCATTTAACGGATGTCAGAATTCGTTGAAAAATACATCCCTACCCATCCCTAAACTCAACCCCTTTTTCGAACGTAACTAATAACTGATACAACAAAAGTTAATAAAAATGAACACGCTACCACCCCTTGTCTGGATGATTGGATTTCTCTGTATCCTTGGAAACAGTGAATTATGAATTTTTCTGTACCTTTAAAACTCAGTAAATATAAAAAAATAAGTTACTCCAAAATTAGCTTGAGGATGAAATGGAACTCGTATTTTTAATTTAATTGCAAAATTAAATTCAAAGTTTTTAGCTTCCATTTTTGAAACGTAGTTATTACTGTGTAGCGAAAAAACATATTTTAAATCAGTTAATTTATAATATATATATATATATATATATATATATATATATATATATGATTGACTCTCCCGTTGTCTTCGGCGTATGAGGGTCGAGAAATTCAGTCAGACTAGTCACACATGAATTCATTGTAGTGGTGACAGTTTGTGACTTCTTCAAGTAGACTGTTTTCCAAGCAAGGCTAAAGAGCCTAGTCTGTCCTACTCATCAAGTTAGTGATGTGTGGAGAAGAGATGGATTCCTACCTTTCACAATAATATTGTGCGTAAGTGAATGCAACGAACTCGAATGGAATTCGAATTCGGCTTTCCGATTTCTTATTTCGAGCCAAGCCGCTATCCATTACACCATCGGGCACACACCCTCTCACTATATGTGTGTATGAAAAAAAAAACACTTTTACTAAAATCGGGAGGTATGGTGAGGTTTTATAAAGTGGCTCGAAAGTTGATCTTTTTAGAGCATACACACACACACACACAAACATACATATATATATATATATATATATATATCTATACACACACACACACACACACATATATATATATATATATATATATATATATATATATATCCAAGTATAGAATCGGTGTATACAGAATAAATTACAATAACCAAAAAATACTATTCTTAAAGGATGCTCAATATAGAGTAAAGCAAATATAATTTATTCGAAAAATTATAACATAAATATGTTGCAAAATCACTACAAAAATATACATTTTGTTTCAACATTTCTGGTGTCGTTTTAAGTAATGGTGTTGAATGTAGAATAAAATTTATATAGATAAGACACCAGAAGTGTTGAAACAAAATGGTTATTTTTGTAGTGATTTCATAACATATTTATGTTATAATTTTCGAATAAATTATATATATATATATATATATATATATATATATATATATATATATGATAAAAATATAGTTTTAATGTATGCTATATTTATAGGCAAAAATGGTCAATATCAGGGATAGACCGTCTATGAATATGTAAGTGGTTGAACGCAGTGTTCATAGGCTGAAGATTGAGTTCATGTATGAAACAGACAGTCGCCGCTCGGTGTTAATCTCAGTGTTCGCTTATATATAACAACAGAGATTCACGTGATACATTCTGTTTTGTTTTGTTTGTTGTTTTGTTTTTTTTGTTTTTTTTTGGGTTTTTTTAGCAATCCCAGCAACAGATTTTTTCTACTATTAAATGAAACATCGGTACGTAACTTTCCAAAATTTCTTTCTCAACCAAACGCAGCAGTGTGTTTTCTATACAAAGTCACTTGTAACATCTATAGTATCTTTAAAATGCAGATACGCTATACTAGGGCAATATGTTGGTTTGTTTATCGCCCGTTGCTCGATTAGTATCCGCAACTGATTAGTGGTTGTCTGAATATCGAATCGTTCTGTTCGGTTTGCTGCTTCCTTTATGTTTCGATAAAACTTGAATTTAACAAACATTGTCTCCTCAGTAGCGAAATTGATGAATTGTTTACGTTCATTTTCGCACAAATACCCTTAGAAAAGTTTTGAATCTATCATTTTCCCTACGGCTATGGGTTTAATAGCAGTACAGCGTCAGTTCCTTTACCTTAAAGTGAAAACCAGTCTGGGATAATCAAAACTGAAGTCAAAACCAACTTGAATGCTGATGAGATCCGTCAGACGACCTTACCCTGGATACACTACAGCAGCTGCTATGGGTGTAATACGTGTGAGATGTCCCTCCACCATCATAATGGGTTTCGGGAGTCGTGATGTGACCTGACATGTCATGACGTGAGTTTTCTTAAAAGAGTTTTGATTTAAGTCCTTTATTATTTGTATATAAAAATAAACAATTCATTCATTTCCTAAGTTGGAAATGATATTGATCGATTGCGGCGATCTGCTGTTTGTAAAGGTTTGTGAATTTGAGCTGCAAAGATATATTCGGTTTAGTGATTTCTAAAATCCTTGACCGTCAGTGATTAGAGCTCTTTAAAGCGTAAACAAGCCGATGCAGGAAATGACTGCGCGATAAAAGCATCACGTGGCTGTGGTGCTCTGGATGTTTGCCTGGCGATGGTAGTAAACCTACTAGTAAAAATAACAGTGAAAAATAAGAATGACGCCACAAGCTGGGAGGAACAAAGAATTCAAATTAAGTAAGGAAAGACTTCAGGCTGCTTTTAAAAGAACTGTCAACTTCCATAAAGCATTTTATTCTGTTATAAACTGATCTTGGAGGAAGTGTTATCTATATACACACAAGTACAAAACGACAAACACACATACACATGTATATATATATATATATATATATATATATATATATATATATATATATATATATATATTACAATTGGAATTAAGACACCTTTAGTAAATGACTATTTTAAAGCCAATTGTAAAGAAAATTTGCTCTGTTTAATGAAAATAAACATTGAGCGCTCTTTTGTGAGTTTTAACATATTTCAAATTCTATGTTGTGTTGCCAATGGATTACTACATATATATATATATATATATATATATATATATATATATATGAATGATATGATATGTATATGTGTAATATCCCAAGTAAATGGTCAATGACGAGGTCAGTGTACATATACTTGTAGATATATGTATGTTTATTCAAGTTTATGGACTGGTGTCTTATGTACCGACTAATTAGGTTCCCATACTGAGTTTGGCATTAAAATTTGTGAGTTCGCACACGCTTTCTTGCAGAGTTGTATCGATGTGCAAACAAGTAATGATCGGAGAATCGACTCGATTTCAAAGTTACAATGAATGTTTCAAAAGAATATGCTCGCTAACATATTGATAAAAGGAAGAAATATTATGTCCTATGGAACATTCTCAAATACAGAATGAACATTTGAAAATTTATACTCGTATTACATCACTTCATTGCACTAACAAAATTTTCTTTTTGAATATCGAAATAATCAGATGACTATTAACCCCGTCAAATATGGTTTTCCTAATAATTTGTTTAAAAATATAGCTACAGTGAAACAGATTTAGCTACTGTATGCAAATATTTATAAAATTCAGACAATATTATTTCTTAACGTTTTAATGTCATCCTTGAACGATCCCACGATCAACTGTTGCAAAAATAAAACTATCCTAAGTAGGTCTTGAAAAATGAAGGTTTGGGTGAGCCGTGGATTTTGAGGAAGTGAATGCCCGCGTGCATGACAAGGGTTTGTTATTTTGCTTTTGGTCGCTGGGGTATGAATAAATGGGTTACAGCTATCACAGGTTTTCTTTTTAGGTTAGTAGAGGGGGTGGAGGGGTCGGGTCTCAACGAGTTTAGAGAAACGGGGTCTAAATGAGAATTTAAAACCCAGAAAGATGAACCTGTCGACGACTGAGGTCCGATGATTGGTTTCGATAGCTCTGTGGTCTGACGGTTTATCCCCACCCAGCTGTTTACCAATGACGATCTCTGACCTACGAGACCCCTTCGCATTCCTATACCATGTCTTCAAAAGAACAAACAAAAATAAGCATGAACGATAATGCTGACAGGCTGGAAATGGTTTAAGCAGGGTTTGATTGGAAACGCAGATCCAAATAGAAATAAGAGTCTGAAAATGAGAATGTAATCTATCTCGAAGGCGCACCCACGCGTATCTACATACACACACACGCGCGCGAGCGCGCACACACACACACACACACACACACACACACACACACACACACGTTTATGTTGGTCTATCTATCATCTTTTTCTCCTGCGTACTCTCCCAAATAACTAACTTTATTTTTTCGGATCATGAGTCAACATGTTCGATGTTATTTCTCCTCCTCATTTCAAATTTGTTTTCCACTGATCCGTTTAATGTAATGATTTTTTTCTTTCTATAGGAAAGATCAAACTGTTCTATTCATTTATGCATGTCTTTTTCTAAGCTAAATCATTATATAACTGTAACAGCTGACTGCATAAGCTCAAGTCGACAATGAGCATGCGTATTTGATAAAAGTTCTTGCACCGATGTATTAAAAAATACGTTGATATATACACACATACATATATATATACAAGGGTCATTCAATAAATAAGGTGAATTTTTCGGTATAAGGACTTCTAATACAGACAGAAGTTTACTTTTTTTTATTTTTCAGTAATCTGCAAAAGAAATTAAATCCATGTGAAAAAGAAGTAAAACAAAGAGTAAGCTTCTAACTGTATTAGAAGTCCTTATACCGAAAAATTCAACTTATTTATTGAATGACCCTCGTATATACATATATATATATAATCATTTATTTAAATATTATAACATAAATATGTTACAAAATCACTACAAAAATAGCCACTTCGCTCCGACACTTCCGTGTCCTTTCAAGTGATGGTACACACATAAATATATATATACATATATATATATACGCACACACACACACACACACACACACACACACACACATATATATATATATATATATATATATATATATATATATATATATATATATACACACATCAGTGTGTATGTGTATTTGATGAAGATTTTTTTCTGAATAGTCTAAAAGATATCATAGATTATGAATACTTCTATTATTTACTTCGAAAGTGAATTGATGTAATATAATAAAGATTTTACAACAGTCAAAATATGTTACAAAAATAATACGTACTATTTTTTCAACAAAGGACATAGATTTCTTTTCACAGAAATTTCTAAGTATCACCGGATTAACTTTATAAAATTGACACTGGTACTCACGGCAACGTTATAACGTGGCAGTAATATCAAATTTAATATTATTATATACATATGTTAGTATTAATGTCTAGTAT